>CM031608.1:95905245-95912745 GCA_018398815.1 Conus ventricosus | reverse complement strand
TTTCTCCTCGCTGTCACTTGCATCACACAGAATATATTTCTGCTTTTTAAACACACACACACACACACACACACACACACACACACACAGAGAGAAGATCCGCTATTGGTATCTGAGCTGATGTTTTCACCAGTCATCTGATGCTTTTGTCCCCTTGATGTATGATTTCATGTGAAATATTGGATTAATCTGGAGTCTGATACTGCATTTACTGTGCCAGAGCAGGTGTGTTTGTGTAAGTGTTTGATGGTGCAAGGCAACTGTGAACTGCACATCCAGTAGTGACGTGAACTTACTTTTCTTTGATACGTTTTTCAGCAGCCTTCTCTTTCTTTCTTTCATTTACTTTCTTAAAAAATAAATTTCACAGTGTTCTTGTTATGTGCGTTACAAGTTTGGTGTGTGAGTGTACGTGCGTGTGTGCATGCATGTGCGTGTTTCTTATAAGTATTGCAAAGAAACATGTGCCAAAATACTACTTTTTGATTTTACACTATTCGAATGTTCTTTCATAGACGACACTCTTGTGCTTCTTTTTATTAATGCCACTGTCATTTATACTATCATCAGAATAGCCATTATCATTATTTCTATCATACTAATCATATCATTATTATTGCTATTACTGGATGAGTGCACTGCAGACCTTCCAGAATGGGAACACCAGCCAGAGGTCATCAGGAAGAGTGGCAAGAGAGAGAATATAGCATCCCACTCATGTTCATCGGAACACACTGAACTCACTGAACCAGATGAAGAGTGGCAAGAGAGAGAATATAGCATCCCACTCATGTTCATCGGAACACACTGAACTCACTGAACCAGATGAAGAGTGGCAAGAGAGAGAATATAGCATCCCACTCATGTTCATCGGAACACACTGAACTCACTGAACCAGATGAAGAGTGGCAAGAGAGAGAATATAGCATCCCACTCATGTTCATCGGAACACACTGAACTCACTGAACCAGATGAAGAGTGGCAAGAGAGAGAATATAGCATCCCACTCATGTTCACCGGAACACACTGAACTCACTGAACCAGATGAAGAGTGGCAAGAGAGAGAATATAGCATTCCACTCATGTTCATCAGAACGCACTGAACTCACTGAACCAGATGAAGAGTGGCAAGAGAGAGAATATAGTATTCCACTCATGTTCATCGGAACACACTGAACTCACTGAACCAGATGAAAGCAGAATGGAGGACGCTCCCATCTCCAAAACAGAAGTATGCCAATCATTCCAAGAGCTTGGATGAACCTGGTTTCTGAGCCACAGTGCGTCACAACAGCAGTTGGTCTATCGAGGTTTGTTGGATGAACCTGGTTTCTGAGCCACAGTGCGACGCAACACCAGTTGGTCTATCGAGGTTTGTTGGATGAACCTGGTTTCTGAGCCACAGTGCGACACACCAGCAGTTGGTCTATCGAGGTTTGTTGGATGAACCTGGTTTCTGAGCCACAGTGCGTCACAACAGCAGTTGGTCTATCGAGGTTTGTAGGTTCAGCTGCCTACGATCTCATGATACAACTCTCGATTTCTGGCATGAAGACCAGAAATGTAAAGGGAACAGCAGAGGCTGAGGAACAAAAGTGAACTTCAGAAAGGTCCTAAATTCCCTTCTTAGGAAACGTTTCTGAAAGCTATGTGAAAACTTCAGAAAGCTCCTAAATTCCCTTCTTAGGAAACGTTTCTGAAAGCTATGTGAATAAGACATCCATCACAAGGTGACTAGCCCTTGACTCGAGGCACGACTAAACAGGAAGTGCATCTCTGTGTCATGAACTGACTGCAGCCCAGTCCCTTAAGGGTACAGGGCGTTCAGGACCAACACAGTCATATCAGGAAGATCTTCTCTTTGAATATATTCTGCGGTCCCTCTCCACAGTGTTTCTTCCTACCATGGTAACAACTGTCATTGTTTTAGTTATTATTATTAACTGTCATTCACATTCACCTTACTGTAACAGTTAACATTACTATTGCTATTGTTGTTACTATTATCATCATCATTGTCATCATGACTATTTTTTACTTTTTTTGTGACTTAAGATTTTGCTTTATTTATTCATATATCTTTATCATCAATTAAAAAAAAATACTGGAGACTTCAAGCAGTGGCATTTTTTACATGCACTTACCCCAGAAAACCAGCAAGGATACACTCCACTTCAGGATGGTCCCTCAAGTACCTCTCATTTCCATCCGAGTTTTGATCTGCACATCACATTGTCATGTATCATCTTTGCCCATAACCGTATTATTTTTCACTTGTTTGATGTGATTGTTAGGTTAGAAAACTTAGTTATTATTAATCACAGAAACTTTTTCTTTAACTGTTTTCATATGACCAAACTGATCTTGATTTCTGAGCTCAAGATATTATTGTGGTGCTCCTTTCCAGCTGAGACGGGAAGTGTGTGTGTGTGTGAGTGTGAGTATGTGTGTGTGTGTGTGTGTGTGTGTGTGTGTGTGTGTGTGTGTGTGTGTGAGTGAGTGTGAGTGTGAGCGTGAGTGTGTGTGTGTGTGTGTGCATGTGGTGTGCGTGAGCGTGTGCATTTGTGTGTGTGTGTTGTGTGTGTGTGTGTGTGTGTGTGTGTGTGTGTGTGTGTGTGTGTGTGCGTGTGTGTGCGTGTGTGTGTGTGTGTGTGTGTGTGTGTGTGTGTGTGTGTGTGTGTTGTGTGTGTGTGTGTGTGTGTGTGAGAGAGAGAGAGAGAGAGAGAGAGAGAGAGAGAGAGAGAGAGAGAGAGAGAAGAGAGAGAGAGAGAGACAGACAGAGGCAGGGACAGACAGACAGACAGACAGACAGACAGACGGAGAGGGAGTGGCTTGGGCCAGGAGTCGGAATGAGCAGAGTAGGTGAGAACGAACAAACAAACAAACCTTTTCTAATGAGGGAAAAGAGTAAGGACAATACAATGAGAGAGAGAGAGAGAGAGAGAGAGAGAGAGAGAGAGAGAGAGAGAGAGAGAGAGAGAGGAGAGAGAGAGAGAGAGAGGGGGCATGGGAGGGAGTGGCTCGGGCCAGGAGTTGGAGTGAGCAGTGTGGGTGCAGAGCCACTGCAGTGGCCCAAAGATGGCACAGACAGCATCCCTCTGTTTCCATGTGACAGCCACTGCAGTGGCCCAAAAGATGGCACAGACAGCATCCCTCTGTTTCCATGTGAGAGCTGATACACAAAAACTGTGTCAAGCAGTGAGTCAATGTGAACTTGCATTTAGTGCACTCAGACAACAACCTTCATGCATTCATCATTTGCTGCAAGTATGTCTGGTGTGGGTATGTATTCCCCATGATTCCATGCTAAACATTATCACACAGCATATGCAAAGTGGAGCTGGATATCTCAAAGTAAAAGACATCAAATAAACTCTTGAAAGTATGCAACAACTAGCAGAGCAATGAATATGTAGCCATTACTGGTAAGATACCCTTTTAGAAATACATGCAGAGAAATCAAACTGCCAAATCCAATCACCCAGAGATTTCATGCTCACAGATAGCAAACTGAATATTTTAAATTTCATTCAGTACCAAGCTTCGTTATCACACAATATGCTGTCTCCAAACCAGCATCAACCAGGGCATCAAGTTAATTTTTCAAAACAGCCTGGCTGAAGGAACTGTTGAGGCTGGAGAGGTTTGACATTTTTCATTGGCCACCCAGGCTAGTGGATAAAAAAAAAAAAAAAAAATTCTACTATACCACTGAAGTTTTCATGACCCAGTATCTGAAGGTTCTGCTTCATGTATATTTTTCTTTTTTTTTTCCAACAGGTTGTAAACATCCAAATCAAAAGCAAATTGAGTTCAACTGATTAGCTAGAAATCTCATCAAGCACTAAGTTCTCCTGCACTAAGCAGCACTACAGTTAGAATAATGAAGTACACATCTATTTTCTTCCCAGCAGATAACAATGCTCAGTAGTCCTTTTCTCTCCATTTTTAGAATAATGAAGTACACATCTATTTTCTTCCAGCAGATAACAATGCTCAGTAGTCCTTTTCTCTCCATCTCATCTCCACCCTTCTCTTCAGATACGGCTTTGAAACTATTTTCCTTTTCATTGTACTATTTGTATTTTCTTTCTTATTTAACTAAAGTGAAGACATCTGTGGCAGAATTAGATAATATATATAGCAACAAGACAGTAACTGAGCTCACAGACAACTGAGTGAAGATCTAAAAGTATGAAAAAGAGGCTACTGTACACAAGTTTACAAAAATAACTCTTTTTTTTTTTCTTTTTTTTTTTTTTTTTTGCTGTCCCAACCTCTGCGCCACCTCAGAGGCAGTGCACCCACGCCGCTCATTCGCTCATTCCGACACCCCGTCCACAGCCACAGCCCGGTCGGCCCCGCCACAGCCCCGGCACCGGCAATCTACAGGGAGCAGTCAATGTCAAGTCGTCAAGAGGCAACCCACCGGAGGAGACACTGCACTGCTGCCGAGTCACTTCGGTGGTGTTCAGTGGCGCCTGTTCTGATCTAACATACGCAGGACACCACCTACTAGGCCCCCTACTGACGACAATAATTGCTTAGTCGCGGAGCCGGCGTGAGTGAGCTCTCCCTCCGGAGGGCGCCACCACGTCCGTCCAACGACAGCCCCCATGGACTCGCCGATACCGGTGACCCCGACGGAACCAAACCAAGGCCACAGACGTGGAGAGGACATCGAAATTGAGGTCACCATGAGAGCAGGGCATGAAGGGCCACAGAATTTGAGACATTTTTTTTTTTTTTTATGCTGATCGATGAGAATGAGGATGATTAAGATGATGCTACGGATTTCCATTTCGGTCTGAGACTACATGACAGGGCTGTACTCTACGCTTCCTTTCATAACATATCCTGGCGTCAACCAGGCCCGAGAGATACAGGCACCTGCAGTGTTGGTCATGAAATTTGAGCAACACTCTCAGAAACGCATCCATTAAGTGGATGAAACTCGACTGTGTGGTCCCAGTCTTCCCAACTGAGTCCGCAGCAACTCAACTCTGGGTAGGAGCCGGTCGGGGCAGAAAAACCCACATGACTTCTGATGGGATTCGAACCCACGACCTCCCAGCCGGGAGTCCGCGACGCTAACCACTTCGCCACGGCGGCTGGTACAAAAATAACTCTGTATGTGAAGCCATAAGATTATACTAACTGTAACAGATTCCTGTGCATAACACCATAAGTGAGAATGACAAAGCAAATGGCCATTTCAGATTAAAGTCAATGGTTTTCAAAAGTTGTCAGAGAACTGACTGGTGCAGACATGAAGTTGTCAGAGAACTGACTGGTGCAGACATGTCAGAGAACTGACTGGTGCAGACATGGAGTTGTCAGAGAACTGACTGGTGCAGACATGAAGTTGTCAGAGAACTGACTGGTGCAGACATGAAGTTGTCAGAGAACTGACTGGTGCAGACATGAAGTTGTCAGAGAGCTGACTGGTGCAGACATGTCAGAGAACTGACTGGTGCAGACATGGAGTTGTCAGAGAACTGACTGGTGCAGACATGAAGTTGTCAGAGAACTGACTGGTGCAGACATGAAGTTGTCAGAGAACTGACTGGTGCAGACATGAAGTTGTCAGAGAACTCACTGGTGCAGACATGTCAGAGAACTGACTGGTGCAGACATGTCAGAGAACTGACTGGTGCAGACATGAAGTTGTCAGAGAGCTGACTGGTGCAGACATGAAGTTGTCAGAGAACTGACTGGTGCAGACACGAAGTTGTCAGAGAACTGACTGGTGCAGACATGTCAGAGAACTGACTGGTGCAGACATGAAGTTGTCAGAGAACTGACTGGTGCAGACATGTCAGAGAACTGACTGGTGCAGACATGAAGTTGTCAGAGAGCTGACTGGTGCAGACATGAAGTTGTCAGAGAACTGACTGGTGCAGACATGTCAGAGAACTAACTGGTGCAGACATGAAGTTGTCAGAGAGCTGACTGGTGCAGACATGTCAGAGAACTGACTGGTGCAGACATGAAGTTGTCAGAGAGCTGACTGGTGCAGACATGTCAGAGAACTGACTGGTGCAGACATGAAGTTGTCAGAGAGCTGACTGGTGCAGACATGAAGTTGTCAGAGAACTGACTGGTGCAGACATGAAGTTGTCAGAGATTCAGTTGGAAATCCACCCAGTCACCGGCATTAGCACTTGCCTTAGGTCAACAAGCAACTGAATTTGTTCAGCCTGGATGTGGTACACTAAGAGTGATACACCACACATCTGTACCACACACACACACACACACACACACACACACACACACACACACACACACACAACATACGAATTTAAAAAAACTTTCATGATTTTTTAAAATGTGCTGATGGCAGAAACATAAACAAACAATACCTATTTGACAATTTAACATTGCAACTTTGACAGATAAATGAATATTACATTTTCATTTTGACTAATGCTTAAATTCAACTGAAAGACACTGACATAGGCTATATTAGTACATGCAGCATGTTTACTTTTTTAAAAATTCTAAGCATGAATTAACTTTCCAATGTTTAAACAAATGTGAAAAGTTACTGATAATGCACTGCCCCCAAAAAACTACAACAACAAAAAAAAAAAAAAAACCCAGAGAAAAACGAATCACAAGACAAACCACAATGCGTTTTGAGCTTGTAGGTCTTCTGCAAGCAAGATTCTTTACAATTTTTTGGTGTTTATTCTAAAGAACTGCTTTGCAGCAGTCTTTATATGAACTGGCTATACTGTCTTTATTAAAATAAAAAAACAACAAACAAACAACAATAATGATAAAGTAGAACCAGCTGTTCCAGTTTGTTATCTGTCTACACTGCTTTCAGAGTTAAAAGTGATCAATGGTTTATCCCATGAAATACAGTACACCTTTTGAATTAATCAGGAGAATATGTGATTGTTCATCACAAAATGCTACTACTGCTAGGTTTAACAACAAAACACAAATTGCATAATAGAAATGATAATAATAATAACAAAATTATCATTATGATTATTGTTATTACTTATTATTTTTGTTGTTATCATTATTCAATTGTTATACATAAACATACAAACAATAATGATAATAATAACGATTATAATTAATAGGAGTAGTAGCAGTAATGATAATAATAATTATTAATAATAATAATAAAATGACTGAGATCACTCAATTAAAACTCACTGTCTAATCCAATTGAAAACATATTTTTTAAAAAGAAGGTGCAGGTGTGCTTTAAAAAGTTTTTTAATTGCGTATTCTGTGACATCTTGGATATTAATCATTTAATATTTCTCCAATCTGTGCCAAAAAAAAGGAGAGATGTCTGAAAAAGTATTGAAAGTTAGAAGCCACTCAACTCCAGGTTCACGGACTGGTATATTCTATCCAAATTAAAAAAAAAAAAAACCTTGAAAAAAAAAAGGAAAACGAGTGGCACTTACTGGCACAACTAGACCTAGTGCAAAAGCTCTGCGTCTGCCCAGGTAAGCTGGTGAGACAATACAT
>CM031608.1:95865245-95900245 GCA_018398815.1 Conus ventricosus | reverse complement strand
AGAGAAACTGAAGGCTCTTTAGTTCTTTCATCAGTTTTGTTCTGTTTCATGCTGACACGTCACTGGAGCTTTACACTGACGTTGTAGACTGCCTACAGTTTGCGTCATACACGGCTGCTCCATGTGAAGATGATTTTCGTGGCTTGAGAACTTTTCCAGTGCTTTCTTCCAGTTGTCAAAACCGCTCCATACAAACGCTGCATCAGGTTTGCAGCCTTGATGGTTAGCCCTCATGCAGAAGAAACAACATACCTTGTTGTCTGTTGTGCATAGGTGAAGCCAAGGGTATTGCTGGAACCAAGATCTCTGGAAATAGCAGGGCCTTCCTGAACTTACCCTGGTCAGTTTGGAGAGGACTGTGTCGCTCTGTGGCTAAAAGGGGTTGACTGCGTCCTTGCAGCAAACAGTAGACCGACATTTTGGTTTTCTTACAGTAGCAGGTCGGTCAATGTCATCACGAGGAGACTGCGAAGGTCGGTTGGCGTCGTCACGAGGAGACTGTATGATTGATGCACCTTCTGTAGGAGATGAGAAAACACTTTCATCCTCCTTTTCTTTATCATTTTCACTGCCCTGGTTTGATGAAGGTTAGGCTCACAAAATGTTCCTCGCCTATTTGCCCTATAAGGACAGGTGGTAGGGATGATTCAATGTCCCCCGCCAAGATCTATTCATCAGGTAGCATATCCTGGAGCTCTCTTGCTGACTTGTTACGATGTGTATGTCCCTACCAATCATTCTCGCCATAGCTTGCACTACAATAGCATCAGCATATATGCCATTCTTGGCAATGTTGGTCAGGTACTGGTCAGTAATGTGTGACCAAAGTGGGTCAGCAGCAGAGAGGTTCCCGAGAAATGTGTTGACATCTTTCCTGAGCGAGTTTGACAGGAAGTATGACAAGTATGGCGACAAGGTGATGCACCATCAAACATCTCTCTCTCTCTCTCTCTTCTCTCTTCTCTCTCTCTCTTCTCTCTCTCTCTCTCTCTCTTTCTTTCTCTCTCTCTCTCTCTCTTGATTTTTTTGGAGGTGATCAATATAATGGGGGGGGGGGGGGGGGGGGGCAGTATATAAGGCTGCCCCCCCCCCCCACCCCAATATTTTTCTGGAGGGGGGCATGGCTCCTCCCGCCCCCTGCTTCCGCGCCTGTGGTGCCTTTTGGAAACAAAGTAGTCCTTTTCTTCTGAATCGTACTGTGAAACACCATTTATCACAGTATCCATCATCTTGTGTGAAAAATGAGCTCTCAGAAAATTTGAACATGGATGATTGGCTGTCTGGTTGTGACAATGATTCTGAAGCCTGTGAGATGGTTCAGCAAGCTGATCAGATAATGAGTCAGGCCAAAATGCCTCTGGCGAAGTGGGGTTTCAAATAGTGAAAAAGTTGGTGATTTGTTGTGTAGGGAGTTTCAAGATAAGACAGTTGAAACAGAATCTTTCAAGGTGCTGGGAATGCGTTGGTTACCTTCAGAGGATTGCGTTTCCTTTGATGGCCTAGAAGTTTCAAAGAGCGTACGTGTCCTAAAATAGCTGTTCTGAGTCTCACTTGAAGGCTGTTTGATCCTTTGGGTTTTCTCATTCCTTTCACCATAATAGCCAAATGTTTGTTCCAGAAATTTGGAGGTTTGGATTACCTTGGGATCAAGTTTTGCTGAAGAGTTGCAAGACAGGTTCTTACATTGGGTCAAGGGCCTGGAACTTTTGAAACAGTGGAGAATTCCTTGGGTTTACCCCTAATGATATCCTTTGGAAAGACATATCTGAATTTCAATTGCAGGCCTTTGGTGTGTTTCACAGTGTGCTTATGGAACTTGTGTTTACTTACAGGTAAAAAAACATGATGGTGCTTGGAGTTTTTAGCTGGTCAGGCTTGGAAAAAGGTAGCCCCCTTGAAGAGGATCAGTTCATCACGACTGGAATTATTAGGAGCCCTACTCTGTGCAAGACTGCAGGTTATGTAAAACAGGCATTGATGTTGCCAGAGGATGTGCCCTGTAACTGTTGGACAGATTCAGCTGTTGTTTTGGCCTGGATTCAGAGTGATCCTTACAGGTGGAAGCCTTTGTTGGCAATAGGGTTGCTGAGATTCAAGGTGATCCTTACAGGGGGAAGCCCTTTGTTGGCAAAAGGGTTGCTGAGATTCAAGGTGATCCTTACAGGTGGAAGCCTTTGTTGGCAATAGGGTTGCTGAGATTCAAGGTGATCCTTACAGGTGGAAGCCCTTTGTTGGCAATAGGGTTGATGAGATCCAGGATCTCATCAGTCCAACACAGTGGCAATCATTGTCCTGGCAAAAAACAACCCTGCGGACTTAGTCACTCGGGGCATTTCAGCAGAGGAACTGTTGAATTCTCAGTTTTGGCTGAAAGCTCCCGCCTTTTGACAACCAGTGCTGATTGTGATTCATCCTAATGCTGCAAATTCGGGTGATGGAGAAAAGGAGGGAGATGAGCTAACAGTCTCTGATATGGTTTGTTCTGAACAATGCAAAACGTCGTGTGAAATTCAACGTGCCCTGATAAATGTAGCCATGGGTGAAACGCAATCTTCAGTGGTTGAACAAGTTGAACCTGACTTGAATTTGCATGACACTGATATTGAACGTTGGAGCAGTTTGACTCGAGCGATGCTAGTGATAGGCTGGGTTCTTCGGTTTCTGTTCAATATCCGATCTTCCAAAGAGAAGAGAAGAAAGGGTGATCTGCATTACATTGAGCTTTGTGATGCAAAGTTAAAACTTTGGAGGCATGTTCGAGAAAGGGCATTTTCTGAGAAAATGAAAGCACTGAGAAATAGGCAAGAGTTCATCGTAGTTCTTCCACTTCTAAGTTGTCTGCTTTTGTTGGGAAGGATGGTTTACTTCGGGTTCAAGGCAGGCTTCAGTTTCAGGCTTACCATATGAAGCTCAGCATCCCGTTATTGTACCAAAGGGTCATTTTGCTCTTCTTTTGGCGCGTCATGTACACTGTGCTTTGAAACATGTAGGTGTGAACAGCATGCTCACAGAGCTCAGAAATCAGTATTGGATTGTGGGTGCAAGGCGTATCTGTAAAAGAGTGAAACATGAGTGCATTTCATGTCAGCGTTTAGATGCTCCTCCTGGTTATCAAACCATGGCACCACTACCTGAGCTTAGAGTGAAAGAAGCCCCCCCCCCCCCCCCCCCCCCTTTCTCTGTGACAGGAATTGATCATGGAGGACCATTGTTTTGTTGTGATGTCCTGGAAAGAAGTTTTATGTTCTTCTCTTCACATGTGCTGTGATCAGGGCAGTTCACTTAGAGTTGGTTGATTCTCTGTCTAGTCAAACAACTGTCATGGTTTTGTCACGTGGGTGAAGTCACGTGGTAATTGTTCAAGGGGAACGCTATGATCAATCCCAACTCAATCGCGCTAACCACACAAACATCAAATCCAAACACGGAAATACGAGTACAAAAACCTGAAACTTTACTGTCACAAAAAAAACATAGATGTTCACACCATATTTACATACATATACAAGGACGGGTATACAATTTATAACTCCAAAGGGCTGTAAAAAAATGGAATGGACACACACGCGCGCGCGCACACACACACACACACACACACCACACACTCAACACACACACACACCACACACACAAAATAATCGAATCTCTCTCCACTAACATTCAGTCCCGGCGGATTCTGGGTGGGGCCAGAAGGTAAGGTAAAGCCGGAATGCAATCAAAGGGGTCAAGGAAGATTAAAGAAAAAAAACAGGAATGATTGCCAAAATCTGATCCCTCAAAAATTAAAATAGGGATGATCAGGATTGCCCCGATGCAAATCAAAGACAACAGCCTGTGGGATGAGACGGGATTACGGTTCAGGAGAACTTTAGCACTGGATCATTAAATAAGAAAGGCCAAAACAAAGGGGAGCGTCTTGGGAAGTACCCTTAGAATGGGGTAGTATACTGGGGAAGTTCAATGCTAAGGACCGTAACTAAACATCCAACATTAATTTCACTCTTTTTAAACGCTAACAGACGAAGGGACATTTCATCACAGAAAGATTGATAAAAATGCATGGTTAAACTTGGCAAGATAGATAAACTGGAATCCTGCACACACAAAAACGCAAGAGAACAGCATTTTACCAATCCTGGCTCACTTCGTCCTCAACCAGTTTCGGACGAAGTGACCAGGATTGGTTAAAATGCTGTTCTCTGACAAGTAAGACTTCAATAACCAAAAATAACGATTATCTACAAACAAACATACTGTGTAGGGTTATCCGTTTTCAATACTAATTTACTAAACTTTTCAGATTTCAGTTTTTGTTTAATCCTGTGTTTTTCCTGGTCATTTTCAATAACTTCATTTTCACGCAAACATTCTTCAAATGAGTCTCTGTTTTCATGTGAAATAACACTTCAGTCTTTAACTGTTTCTAAAGTCTTTTAAAATGAGTTATATTTTTGGCATAAAATCACACACTTATCCTGGCATGGTCTTCCACTGAAAGCTAGTTTCGACAAAGTGTTGTTCTCTTTTTAACTTGTCTCTTTCTGCGAACAGTCATCTATAATGAATAGTGTCTGCGTTCCTTCAAACAAGTCTATAAAAAAAAATGTTCTAACACACTCACTCAGTTTATTGCTGGGCTCAACTAAATATATGTCATCATCTGTCATATAAACCTTCTATCATGATATCGCTGTGTTCCATTAAGTGTTGAAAGAAAACTACAAATTAGATTAAAATTTATAACGATAAAACTGTTTGCTAACAGGTCGGGATAAAATTATTGTTTTTCACAACCAGTCTGCACAAATCAATGAGCAATGAGGGAGTTTTTGTCATAAAGTTTAATGCTCCCATAGTTCTATAACAGAGTTTAATCTAATCCAGTTATTATTTTTATCATACTCTCCGTCATAAATTGTTCTTATAATTAAAAACCTACGAGGCCTAATGTGTAAGATTAATCCAATTAGTTCTGTAAGATTGTTTTATTTAAGTTTCAACGTGATTTTGTTGCTGTTGTTATGAACTTTAATATCCTCACCATTGTGAGAACGACGACAACAACGTTTTAAGGCGTTGATCGTCTAAGTTTTGCCAGCAATATTAATTCCTTTTATATAGGTCATCACTAACGCCACAACCCATCCTCTCCACATCTTTAAAAGAAATTTCAAATATCATGTGAACGTGTCTCCTAATTTGTCTGCTTGGAAAGGAACTGTAATTTTGTTGAGCTTTTTTTCATCTGTTTCGTTTCTGTGGGAGGAGTTGTACTGCTTTTTCCATTCGGCGTTATTTCAATTTCTTTCCGATATTGTCGTCCGGCATAAGACTTACATGTAAAGGGCCAGAGTTGAATGCTTTTCTGAAACTTTTTGGACGGCTATATATGTAAATGGGGCTTATGAATTCAAATTTTATTCTCCCATTCTAACTATGGTTCTAAGTGCCGTTTGAGGGTCAGCGTTTCGAAATATTTTATATTCCTGCTGGCCAAATTATTTGCCTATAGATAGCGAGCTGTTTAGTTTAGGAAATCTTTTTGCTGTCTGCCAACCTCTTTGCGTTTAAATCACACATCTTTAGTGTACTCAATTCCATACAAAGCGCCTTTCTCACCGTTCTGTTCAAGTCCGCAAAACGTCTGCAAGGTCTTTTAATTCTATAGTTATACACCTCACAGCGTGCTATGTAACTCATGGTTCTTCTGGCCCACGCGACATTTTTTAGAACAACTTATTATTTTATTTCTAAACAATGTGTAGGTTATCCACATTCACAACTTTCCCGCTTTGTCTTTTGATATTGTATATTTAAATGATCAACCCTCCACAAAAACTAATCTTTTTAAACTGTAAATTAGGAATTGTATAAATTTCTTAATCGCAATATGCAGCGTTCCCTGAGGAACGCTCTTAAACAGTTGAGGGCCTTCCATCATATAAGTTTTCATCAGTGATCAGCTATCAAATGAACAGTAGAGTAATGATTGTAATGCAAGATCGAGCGGTCTTTACCCCTCAAAACGTAGTTTATCTGGCGAAACACTATAAACTATGAGTGGGTAGATTGCTAGTTGTAAAGCTCGATTTTAGCTAGCTCTTTATCAAAATCGTATTTTTGCTTCTTCAGGTTTGAATGTTATTTTTGTTTTTAAGATTTGCTTTGTTAAGTTTAAGAGTAATGTCTAAGTTACTCATTGCTTCTTTTAGTGAGCAAAACCCGTATAACATCAGGTATTGTTAACTGTTTAAGCGTCGTTTGTTCTCCTTTCAATATTTTGTAATTCTTATTATTCCCATGGCTTCAGTTATATTTAACCATACGACTTTGTAAATTATTTCATGGAGCGCGGACCGTTTGGCCCCGCAATTGTTATCCAATAGCATGTTCTAAAACGAAGGACGGGTCTTGAGTTGTTATTGTTACAAACATTTTTTTAAAACAAATTAAAAATGAGTGCTTTCAAATAACTGATGCAAAATATTCTGTGGGGCCGCAACTACAATTCCTAAAAATATAGACAAATGATACTCTTGACATGCTCGTGACCCTTGACTGCCTCTTTTTCCATAAAAAGGTGAAGTCTCCATTGAAGAGCTATCTTAACCCCCTTTATTATTGAAAAAGAGCACATCCAGAAAGCGGGTTAGTTGTTGCTGTTTATCAGAACCAGTAAACTTTTTTTTTTTGGAACGGGGCCTGTGTTTTGTGCATCAACTGGGTGTGGAGCTGGAGTGTCGTTTGCTATTCATTTAACTCTATACTGATCATTTGGTGTTGGTCAGTGTACAGATTTTCATTTTTATTACCACCTTCAGACGTATTTTGACTGACTGCAAGGCCATTACGAATGACAAATGTTTAATCCATTCAGCACAGAATAGACATGAAGCTTTTGAAAGGATCTGTAACCGAATTCAATTTAACATCAAGACAGACTTTAGACAAACTTGGATCTTGATCATGGCATAGGCACCCTTCTTTTCGGGGCACGCCCAGAAAGTATAATTTTGTCTTGAACCTCCTTTCTAAATTGTTCAGGCCCTGGTCCAGAGAGCAGAGATAAAACAGCATGGACAACATTTATCTTGACATACTTAGGGCCTAAATCTAGAGCGGGTATAGAACGAATAAACGACTCTATTAGTACGTCGTTTGGTGTTTGTACTAGGTTCGCAACGAAAGGCAAGGATCGAGCATAATGATTTTCTACTGGCTTTGATGCACAAAACAATACTTAGCAAATTTAGTGGACGCATTAAATCTTCACGTTGATTTACTTCAAGTATTCAAAGGTACCAACATGTTTTACAATACGCAAGATCGAAAGTTGAACTTTGCCTGTTGGCACTGGTTTTACATGCTGCCTTTCTGACATCAGGGGGCGACTCCAGATAGGTACAATAAATTAAATCTTTAATATTGAATTCTTATAGAGGCTATGAACAGAAGGTTGGAAAAACGGACATAAATTCTGAGCCTGTAATATTACAAACAATAAAAGAACGCCCAAGATTAAGTATCTAATCCTCGAAGTCCCAAACCAACCCCCCCAAAGTCATTGAAGACTCAGCAAAGCTTGCGGACCTCTGTTCGCGCATGACCATTGAATATGAAAAGACAGCGCTTGTTCTTGGGATTACTGGCCTTGGATTCTCGGATCTTTATTTTACCTAAATATTAACCCAACTATTAAGAGAAACTAATGCCCATAAAGTGCTCGGCCATAAAGCCAAACTACTTTGCTTGCTGTAGACAAAATGCCTGCTAACAAACCCCCTTATATAACCAGGTTAAATCGGTCCACGGCTTTATGGCCTAATTGTTTTAATAATTGCAAGATGAATCCAAGCTGTTTTTTTACCCATGATTTATCAAGGTGGATGGCGATTGTGCGCGGAGGCACTGGACTTTGACCTCCACGCCGCCTGTAATAGCCAACACAGTGTACTTATTGCAAATCCTAAGGCTGTTATAACGCTTACAATGTGACTCCTTGCTCTCTAAACAGTTTTCGGATTCGTTCTGCTAGCGTTTGTGTTTTCATATAATTTTTCGGATAGTTTCTCTTTTCTATTCACTTGATAGTTCGTTTTATTATTTTTTTTTTTTCTTTTATTATAATTGGTTCTCGGTTAGTAGTTAGCACTTCTAGTTTGCTGATCTCTATTGTTCAAGGTTTTTATCTTTGGGTTATTCTTTCTTAATATCATGCCTAGTTGGCGACATCAGCCTCAACGGAGTTTTTCTTTTTCTCTTCTTATATTGCCCATCTAGTTCACCTAGTTTTGATAAATTGTTGTTAATTGCCTCTGATGGTTTTAAAGATGATCAAGGGCCTTATTTCTCGCATGGGTAGCGGTGAGTGTGTTGTATAGTCTTTAACGCTGTTTTCTGAAAAAAAACTGGCAAATTCTGCTTCTATTACATTTATTAATTTCACCTGATGATTGATTTAATTCTTTAAGTTCCATGTTTTGCTTTGGTTATCTGTTGGGAGTTCTTGCAGATGGTGTTTGAAAGTTTAGCAACTGCCTCCGCCTTAATTTTGGCCTAACAACGGCCAAGGCGATTTTGATCTTTCACACATGAGCTATATTTCTAATTGAACCCACCGGCCTAAAAACTGGATGGGTCTTTTTTAGTTGTAAAGCTGAACAAGTGTCCTTGGCCGCTCTCCACAACAAATGGGTCATCTTTTACTTCAATATCATTAGTGTCTTAAATTCGGGAGGTTCTTGGCTAAATTTGGTTATAATGATCTGACCTTACTTTCTGTTAATCTTATACGACTTGTTGGTCTAATTGTACCTCGATTTCTGCTAATTCATTCATGAAATGAGAGCCCCGAGGCGTGCGCTCCCAAGGGGAATCCACTCATGTCGTCTCACGATCAAAAAACATTCATAAGCTTCATCTTCAAATGCCTTGCCGTGTTTCTTTATTAATTAAATTTTTATGTTGTTTTATAAAAAAATGTTACAGCATATGGCTCGATTCTTGACCCGCATAGAAGACTGGAAAGAAATTTGGCGTGAAGGGAAATAATACGGAATATTACTGTTTTATTCCAAAAATAATCCTCTACTATTGAGGCAGATCAAATTCTTACTGTCAATTTTCCGGACCTTAGGTGCAGAGAAGTGATTGGCCAGGCTCTGCTCCGTTTCTTACTTTCAAAATAGTTACTAGATTCAACAACAGACACAATCAGGACAGTTGTCAGAAATTTGGGGCGGGCAATTGTTAAGAAATTTCTATAAAACTGTAGGGGCAATGAAATATTTTCTTTACACAATGGCAGAAGATTTTTAACCTATTCTATCTTATTGGCTAACGGGAATGATAAGGCCTGTGATCCTTGCGCTTTCCAAGGGAATCGGAAAATGAGAAGACTAAAACAAGAATAGGCGCCGTAGATACTAATGACCGGCACCAAGTATGTAGCCGTAAAGTTTGCGTATGGAAATCGCTTTCTTTTCCATTCCTTAGATTTTGAGTTGTTAGAAAGCGCATGCGCATAATTTAAGGGAGCATTTTTAAAAGACGACTGTCATTTGAATAACTTTTAACGATACAAAAACGTGTTATCAGATCAACAGACACCGAAGCAAAGTACAGCATTCAGACATCTCGTTAGAGTTTGAGTTGATTGCAACCTAATTTAGCAAGCGCTGATTGTGCAACCAATTTCAGTCAAAAGTAGGCAATATATACGAAAAGAGTGATTCATCATACAAATTATTCCCAAAAAAGCAAGGGCAGACAATATATGGAATTTGTTTTAGTGTCCGCAGCTAGATCGGTTAAAGGTATTCTTTTTGCTCGTATGTGAGATGAAGAAAAACGTTCAAAAGAGCAAGTGAATGTTTTTTAATCTAATTAGCCGATAAAGTGCAATGTACAATTGATGGTTAAGTCCTAACCAAATCTACGCTAGCGGGCTTTAGACCTTATCATCATTTTTGAGAAATAAGAAAATTGTTTTGGGGTTTGGGAAGGGGGTAGTAAGTCTAACAGCAAGACCTTGTGTCTAAAGATTTACATCTTCTACAATGTTAGGCTTGATGATTATTTAACAACCGAAATACGGTTTATGGATGGACTAAGGTCAACAGAGGTTAATCAGTGGCATGGAAAAAGCGGGAGAACTTGAGGGACGTAATAAACATTCAAATTGATAAAAAGGAAGAAGCCGAAATAAAAACGCTAATTGTACATTTGTTTTTATTATATGATGCGAAGCTGGAATATTGAAAATTACAGATTAAAAGATATACCATACTATATATTATTTTTTATTTTTATAAAAAGCATGTCTGTTCAAGTTTATCCAAATGTGCCTACAGCGCGCCAAAAAGAAGAGATAGTAGAAACACCTCAACATAATAACCTTTAGATTAACAACATTACGCAAATGCAGCAAGTACTTGAGCAAGACTTTTTAAAATACAGCTAATCCAATCCGAAGGGTATTCTGCTGCCTTGTATGCTGGTACATATGTTAATACTGGAGGTCGACTTAAGTGCTCTATCAGAAGGAACGAGTGGTGGTTTCTTAGCAACGGCATAGGCGTGACCCGCAGCTTACCTCTAGGAGGTTTGTCTTTTGCTCTCGGTCTGTGTTCATTAGCTGTAAGTGCGGCTGGCAAAAAATTAAAAACTAAAACTCCAAAAGCACTCAGCTATGGTTCAACTAATAACGGATAAACTTAGTTCGTTTAAACTGACAATTAAATTAAAGCGGCTTGTTGACTCTAACATACGGATGAAGAATTTATCAGTTTACAGGCGATTTTGATGATACTAAAGACAAATGTTTGTTCTTCATAGAAAAAGGCGAGGGCAAGTTTTTTTTCTCCAACAGCCAGACCCCGAGCAGATAAAATAGGAATGCTTAAAAAAAGTAAACGAGACATTTAAATCTGTTCTAATAAACAAGTCTCAGTAACAACACCGAAGGGTGTTATACTTGTTGTTTTGAGTCAAGCGCAAAAAGACCGTTGTTACTTGATTGGATTAATTAATTTTTTTTTAATTTAAATAAATATTTTGAGTTAGAAAAGAAAGCTCAACATGGCTAAAGTAAGTAGAGGGCACGACGAATTTTTTGAAGGAAATGCTTGAGATGAGTGCGTTTTTCAAGAGCACTGAATGTTATTGATCTAGAAGTCTTTGATCCAGATAACGTGCGGACAAAGCGTTTGTACCATGCTATTTCTCAAAGATGCCAGTAAAACTTCTGATTGACCCGCCTGTTAAAGTAATGTAGCTGTTTTAATCGACTTTGTACATTAATGAAAGAAAAGATAATCTAGATGTGCTGGGTTCTCAACTAAACAACAGACTGTTTCTTTTATAACGACTTTAACACCGGTTGGGCAGCGATAAAAAAACTGCTTACACAGTGTGTCGCTGAGGCTGAGAAGCCAAATGAGAGGCTCTGGTTGGGTCAGAGGGCGAGTCTTAGAGATCAGATTAATACAGGCTAAGTATGCGCCGATTGTTGGTAGGCTTACATGCCACTACCTCCAGCATTAGTTGCAAAAAAAGCAGTTTTAAACATAAAGGGATTACAGACTATAAATGTTTTATGTGGTGAGTTCTTGCAAGGCTGCATCACGTCGCAAAAAGAGGAGAGAGTGTCTAAACTATACCCGCTAATCAATGATCTTAACTTTAGTGGGGTGTATTTACTGGTTTGTGTAGTCCAAATTGATCGGTTTGGATGAACAAATAACACAACCTATAACTGTTAATGTTATCATGGGTATGAGGAACAAAATTTGGGCCATATTAAAGTGTCCAAGACAGTCCTTACAATTGGCGAACCAGACAAAAATCTGTGGAACTTACTACTGATGTTTTCACCAGCGGGCTTCCGCATTACAATTATAGAACAATGAGTAAACTAATGAGCCTACTTCAAACGATGGGCACCAATCAGAATTCGAGAAAATGGTTTAACAAGATTGCATTGTTCAAGCCGGAGCGAACATTAGAACATGTTTCGGCCCAGTTTCTGGTTTTACAGAACTAATTACGCCACCACTGGTTCTAAGTTTGTTTTAAGAACTGGATAAAAACTGCAACATTCTCATTTGTTGTTTAGCAGATTCGAAATCACTCTTGTTCCTTATGAGGGCCAGCCACAAAAACTACGAAAACAGTCTTAATGAGTAATCTTCAGATTTTGGTCATTTGACGTCATGGTTGTCAGGTCGGATGGCGCCCATTCGCACCAGTACTATACAGAGGCCAAATGCGGGCTAGAAGATTTTTCAGCGCATGCAGCAAGTTGCGCAAGACTGTTCTAATAATCTAAACTCCCCCTATCTGAAATCAAATGAGCGCGAAGACCAACAAAGTATGATCAGCCACACATTGTTGGATTTGCGGTTTAGGTCTCCTCATCAGACGCAGAGTATCCTTAAGTAAGAGACCATGATCTCTTTTGCGGAAAGTTCAGAGGAGCGGCGCATAAACAAATTCAATCTTCAACTAAAGTTGATCCTATGACATGGTACCTGCCGGTATTCTTTTCATAACTTGCGGGGTACGACTCTCTCTATAATGAAAGCAGTGGACGATTGCTCAGGGTGTCATGCATTGCAAAGTCATCAAGTAAAGTACATGTGATTTATCTAAATAACATGTCTTTTTATGATCTATGCTACACATAGATGGGTTCATTAGAGTTCATGGATATTGTCTTAAAGTCCTGCCAATAACAGAAGGAATATTTTGACTCAAATCTGTTAGAAAGGGCGTTTACCCTTATGTGTACAATGACAGTTGGGAAAGGTTTGACGAGATACACTGCTCCTAAAGTGTGCAGTTCTTTCTAGTCTTAGAGGGAACGGAAATCAGCGACTCCGATTAAACATGCTCAAGATGCGTGGCAAGAAGTTAGAGTGTAAACGAGCGAGATATCATGATCCTAATTGATGGCAGGATGTATGTTTGTTTTTAAAAAGCAAGGACGTCTTAGAAAATTATTGGGAAGACCTGCCATGAAATCATTACAGCCCTGTGATCCCGCGCATTATATTTCTGCGCCCGGGATGAGTTGGGATGGTTGCTTTCTTAAAGTTTATGAGGTACTGATTGATGTATTGTCGGATTTACCATGATTCAGATGTTTGAAAACGGATTGGTGGAGGAATTTTTATGGCGTAGCTCATTACTGTAAAGCAAAACAACAAATATTGGACAACTATGATCCATGTAAAAGGTTAAAACTATCTCATGTTATTAATGCAAACAATCTGTTATGGTTGGGCAATGGCGCATCCATTCCATTACGTATTTAAAAGGTACACAGGTACGAATAATATTCATAAAGGCATTAAAGTGGGGTGAAAACAGTTTAACGCCTGATCAGCAGCGGGTTTTCATTCTAGAAGTATGACTTTGAATTTCTCATGAACTCCATGACAGCATAATGACTATCATTTGCTGCAGAAAGTCTTATAGTTGGTCAAGAGAGCCACTAAATTGTGCCCAATCTTCGGGGCAAAAAAAAATTATGTCTGTCATTTACTGACTTCTCTATTTATTTATGACATGGTTTTTAATGTTACAGTGTACATGCCATTTTTGCTTCTTTGATCAAGAACAGTTCATGTAACATACTTCATGAAGTAACACTGACCTCAGAACTAAATCCACAGTGCTTCAGAAAAAGACTCTTTTCAAGCTGATGAAAAACAGCTGTTTGGAATAAAGACTATGGAGTAATCCCGACAAGCGCAAAAGATGTCAGATTAGTCACCAAAGAGATCGAAGCAATTAGTGACTTCCCCCCCCAAACCCAGTTTCAGGACTTCAGAAGATTTCTTGATCAACTTTTTGGATAATGATTGAAAAAAAAACGAAAGTCAAATTAGTCAAACCCTGTATTTATGGGTTACTGTTTAGAATTATCTAGTTTTTGAGGTTAGAATTTCTTTATGACTACTTTAAGTTGTATCCTGAGTCCAGAGTACTTTCACAGATACAGATAGGTTTTGTTTTGATATTCCTACTGAAGACATCATTTAATGACATGGAAATGGATGTAGCTAAATGGACAGCGGATGGTATGCCGTCCGATTATCCTAAAGACTCGCATTTACATTCATTTACTAACAGAAGGTTTTAGGGAAAGATGAAGGATGAATTATTGGAAAAGGTGATCAAGGTGTATTGTGGGGTTAGGTCAAAAATGTAAGTATTTCGAGCCAGGGAGTAAATATTAAGAAGCAAGGGTATATCTCGCAGCGTTGTTGCAGTCAAAATATCGCTGAACTACAAAGAAGCATTATTGTTTGGCATAAGTTTTCCATCTGACAACGTAAAAACTGCGCTCTAATTACAATGAGATAAAAAACCGTTTGTAAACAAAGAAGTCTTAGATGAACAAACACAAAAAGTGTTGAGTTTGTTAATCCAGAGTTATTCATATGCAATCGGGCACTGGAGAACCTAAATAATTAACCAAAAAAAGCGAACTGTGCCCGGCGGGATTATCTGAGTTCTTCCTTCACAAAAGATCTTTGAGGAGTGGTTGTTTTGTTGTGTCAGTTTTGTAAATAATACACGGGCGGATTCATTTTTACAATATCTATATAATAGTAAGTCACCCCCACACATCAAAAAAGGATCCGGTTGCACAGAAAGCGAGGTCTCCCCTACTGCTTCCACCCCGGTAATATATAAAAAAGGAACTACTACCTAATCAACCAAATGGTAATAGTTTGCGGATGAAAGACTCTCCTTAACAGCATTATTGTTTTTCTTTTGATTGCTTGTATGGTTTAGGCACTTTATTTCTTCATTTATTCATTTGCGCGCAAAACAGTGGGCCAGTCTTCTAAACCCATTCTGTGTTGCGAGAATTGTCAATCAGCTCTCTGTGGATCTGGTAGGAGAAAAAGTCTTTCGGCTAACTGTTGTTTAAAGTGTTCGACTAAAGCCTGTGATCTAAGAACTCCCTGGAATGCATCTTTTAAATGGTTAACTCTGTGTTTTAACAATAATTTGTTTCACTTGGCTTTAAACTTCTTTCCATCATCGATTGAATCAGGCGAGGGTAGGTAGCGGGCATCCGCTGGTTTATTAAGCTGTATGGACAACAGAACAGCAGATGCACTCTTTTGTGTTAATGGTTCTGCATCCTTTGTTTCTTGAAGCCATGTCAATGGACTGTTGAGTGCGTTCTTAAATCTTTTTCGTCTAATCCTATCAGAGGGGTTAATATAGAGATCCATTTGATGGGTGTCGTTCGGTATTTGTATTAACATGTGGTCTTGTATTCGTCTAGGGGCAGGTAATTAAAATTGCCAAATTGCTTGTTTTAGATACCATTCCTTTGCTGTTTGTTCACTGACTCATGCCGCCTTGGCTTAGATTTATAATTGCTGTGATGACCTTCCAATTTCTTTGGGCGAATTATAGATTATGTTCATTTGTTATTCAGCCAAATATTTTGTGCAACAAAATACGCAACAGTTCATTACCAACGACAAATTAACGTGATTTCTCTGCATCTTTTTGTTTTTCTGATTGGTTGATAAAAGTTGCTGTCATCTTTGGTAGGGGGCAATGTCTCGATTGGTTTGCCTGTTACTAGATAATAGTGTTTTAATTGTTGATCAACATTTTTAATTGTGTAAGCTGCATGCCCCTGTCTTTTTCAAGTGTGTCATTAACTAAAATCTAACTGCTATGTCTCCTGCCTTTCATAGGCGTCTTGTGCAGCTGCTAGTTGATCCATAGCTTTGTTATGTCTTTTTTCTCTCGCCGTCAATCCCCAGTTTACTAAATGCGAAATTACTTTACGCTAAAGCAGCGCTTTCACCACTGCGTCAGCCTCCTATCATTATTGCGAGAGTGAACGCCATTTTTTATAAATGTATTTTTTTCTTACATATTTATATTGTCTCGGAATTATTCCTTAGCTTAACTAGAAAATCTTTCGTAGCAACGAAGCTGCAATGATAGCAATCAGCTTTGCCTGAATCCTCAAAGTCTAGTATGCCAAGATCTGCTGGGTTTAATTCTAACAGCTTTTACCAGCATTGAGTATCCTACCACTTAGTCCTCCAATAAACAGCAGAATGGTTACTAGGTTAGCAACAGTTTTTCGGTGCTACATTTTTATAAAATATAATAATTATAATTATTATAAAAAATGAAACAGTGTATGATCTACTACAGCTACAAGGCGGCCTAAACCTGCCTGAACTTATGAATGACCAAGTTGATGATCAAGCAATATGCCCTAAAAAGGAGAGGCTGTATTCTTTAGCAAGCATGTGGAAAAACCCAAACAGTCCTCGGAAACTCGAATTCAGCAATTGAACAGATTCAACAGATGTCGCACAAGACATTTTAAAGTATCATAAACAGGTATGAAGCTCCGCTGGGGTCTGAATGGTGTAAAGTGTGGCGGCAAACGGTTTCTTAGTGCTGTAGCACTAAACTAGTCAGTAGATTTGCTCCCATGGATTTGAACAAGAGACTTCACGTATGATTTCAACGCAAGATCCAGTTTTATCAAAGTCTTTAGAGTCCTTCTTAGGCTCGTGATCTATACTATAGTTTTGGGGAAACATTGTCTATCGCCAGCGATCATGGATTAATAACAGTTAATCATTAGATTTTGTTTCCCTTACAAAATGAACGAGCTGGTAAATCTTAAGAACCAGGAAACATTGATTCAGGTGGAGAAAGTAACCAAAAGCTAGAAAATCAGCAGACAAACGCTGAATCAGGTGGGCGGAAGGCCATTAAAAAATTCCTGGGCGTGTTGACAGCAGGAAAAAATTTGCAGAGTGGATCAGACAAAACAAAATTTAATGTTATCTGAATATGGTCAGAATGAAATCTTTAAACACCGCCACGCCAGAACAAGTTGATTCAAATGACAGCTATGAAAACTCCAATGGGATTCAACGGGCCCCACAAACAAAAGTCTTCATGGAATATTAACCTTTCAAAACTGTTGCCATTTGTGGCGCCCTTGCTATGTTGGGGGCAGTTATTATGGCCTTTAAATTTTATTACACATTGCGCAACTGAAACGAAGAAGTTTTTTAAAACAACCTGAATCCGTTAAATACAGAATAAAGACAACTCAGCTCGCAAAACCGCCAATAACCAAAAGTTCATTTTGATCCATTTATAATGCAATAATATTTTAAATTTTTTATAAAAATAGAATCTTGGCGTATTACTAAAATGATGAAGTCATATATAAATAAAGTACATGGAGTCGTCTATAAAAGACATTACCACTAGACCCGATTGTTAACTCATTGGGTTGCTCTCGGATGTAAACTTCCTTAAGATTTATGCAGAAGATCGATGAGCAAGACATCCTCAACGATGACGCGTTTTTTGAGGCGTCGTGGTGTACTATCTTAGACTTTGACTATTTAAGATAAAAACATAGCTTTGTATTTTTTTGATAATTATAAAAGATACTTAAATAATGAACTTGGTCTTGTATTAGAGGATCGACCTTAGTTCATGGAGCTTAGGTTAGACTTGGGTAAGAAGACTTGAGGATGACTTGGGGGGGGTTTTTGGAGGAACTTAAAGATGACTTAAGTAAGAACTTGTAATAATGACTGGAGGATGATTGTGAATAACTTGAGGATGACTTGTGAATGACCTTGAGGTTCGACTTAAGTAAGGAACTTGTGAATAACTTAAGGTGACTGTGAATGATTGAGGATAACTTGTAAATGACTTGAGGATGGATTATGTGAATGACCTTGAGGTTGACTTCGGTGTATGGACTTGAGGATGAAATTATTAAGTGTGCGTGGGGCGTGGGGGTGGGGTGGGGAAGACGTGATTAGTGCGTGGGGTGGGGGTGGGGTAGACCCCCGGTGCGTGCTGTGGGGTGGGGTGGGGAGACGGGCGTAGTGCGTGGGGTGGGGTGTTGGGCAGGAGTTAACCTCCCTTAGTGTCCGGCAATAGCAAGGATAGGCAGAGTACCGTTAGCCTCTTGCTACTATAAATTAGGCGTTCACCGCATGAACGCTTTATTTATAGCAAAAACGGATTTTACCGCAGACCGCTTGCTACTAATAATAGGCGTTCACGCATGAACGGGTTATTTTTAGCAAACGGATTTTCTACGCAGCCCTCTTGCTTCTATAATAGGCGCTTCACCGCATGAACGTGTTTTTTATAGTAGCAAGTCCAGCATGGCTAATTTTACTGCAGTCCTTTGCCGTAAAATATAAGGCGTTCACGCATGAACGGGTATTTATAGTAGAAGTCAGCCTAGGGCTAACTTCACCGCACGGTTGCCTCCCATCAACAAAGAGTTTCATTATAATTTCTCTTGCACAAAAAGATGTTATAACCACACCCATCCTTCTTTTTTTATCCGGGCTTGGGACGGCTTGGGCAGAGTAGTGGGGTTTTTTTTAAAAAAAAATACTGCTTTGGCAGAGCTTGTTTGGCGGCTCTTAATCGCTCAGTTAGTTACACTGTCGCTGAACTCTTGGAGCTTTTGCGTAAAGATAGTGGAGCCACCTCTACCACCCCTTTCTGTTATGTGTACCTAAAGAGAACTTGTCTAATTTTGCCAGAAGTTTCGAAAACTCATCATTTTGCTTGCGGTGTACTTTGCAATCAGACTTCGTTTAGGCAAACATTCATTAATGCCAAGTGTTTAGGTTATGAAATTTTTGGCATTAATTAAATGGTTTGGAAAAAACAACGCTGCATCAGTTTTCCTTGAATATGAGTTCATTCAATATCATGTGCGTTCGTAAAAATGAACGCCATGTCTCGTTGGTTTTGATCTTTGAAAATAGTTTGCCGCACTTTTCAAGGCAGTGACCATAATCAGAGCTGTTGGATAGTTTTTCCTTTCGCCAAGTTTTAGTAAAAGAGCACCACTTTGGAAAAAATGACAATTCATTTCGTCAAACACAGTCGAAAGATTATCAAAGCATCAACATCTCTTCAGTAATATGCCCAAATCTTTTTCTAAATCTCTTTGTGAAACAACAAGCTTCAAGTAGCTGTGTAGTTCATCAATGGTTAGTTCTCGTGTTTTTCTTCACCCCCACTTCTAAAAAGCCAATACTGCTCTTTGGTTACAAGGTAAAAAAAACAGCGTCACCTAATTTTCTTTTGTTTATATTACTCATCATAAAGCTTGAGTATTGCATATGTTCTCCATAACAAAACGTTGGGGCTCCCTCTGTAAACAAAGCACCGTCCGTCTCCATTGGAAAGCCATGGCTAAAATGGCCGGATCGTTGCCGGAGTTGTAGTGTTGACGTGGAACGTGCCACGTAGCAGATAAGATTATTCGCGACATTTGCTTGACGCAATAATGGGCAAGTGCCGCAGCCGCAACTTGGCCAGGTAAGAGGACGTAACACAGTAAGCTCGCGGAGGCATGGTTTATTGATTTTTTAGCCACAACATAGGGATGCCCACAGGTGCAAAAACGAGCCCCGCCCCGGCTTGCACTGTGTTCTATTAGCCGTGCATACGTGTGTTGTGCGCGGCGCGTGTGTGTGTGTGTGTGTGGTGTGTGTGTGTGTGTGTTGCAAGTGCATTTGTTTATTTGAGTTGTGTGTGTGTGTGCTGTGTGGTGTATGTGTGTGTTTGTGGTGTGTTAGGTGTGTGTTGTCTTCGTGTGTGTGAGTGTGTGCATGGGCCTCTCTGTCTGTCTGTCTGTCTCTCTCTTCTGGCTCTATCTTCTCTATCTGTCTGTCTGTACTGCCGGTGATTCTCTCTCTCTTCTCTTCCGCCACCGGAAAAGGCAGCTTTTAGGCCACTTTCGCCCAAAACTCGGTGGTTGAGCAAGTGAGATCAGGATTGGTTAAAATATGGTTCTCTACGCACCATACAGCGGCGACAACGTGGAAAGCCCGTAAATGTGGAAATGCAAACATAACATTCATGTTAGGCAAACATAACCATTATAGACTTATAAAGCGCTCTGCTGACAAAACGGATTTAATGCCTGTCCTTTAACTCTGCAATTAAACGTGGATGCCAGACTTACGGACCGACCCCCCAAAGACCGTGAGACAGTCCTGTGCGGGTCCGGCGAAGGGAGAGCGCGTCCGCCCGTCGGATACACTCCACGTCGCAGACAGGATAGCGTCTTTTCTCCTTCCAAGGAGATACAGTTACACACAACGAGGACACGAAGGTTCGAGAGTGAAGGTGAGATGCACCCAATCCAAGCACACAGGTGTGGCGGCCGTCCAACACCTGTACGCAGCAGGTAGAGCAGCGGCACCAGCGACCCACGAAGCTGTAAGGGTAGAGAGTGTGGTCGCCGGCGCAACACACGATAAAGATATCAGGATGAAGGTCCTCTCTCCAAAGATGGTGCACGGCGGACTGGTGCGTCCTCGTTCCGACCCCGGGGCGAGGAGTCCTTGCGGGTTCCCGGGAGAGGGGCGAGGAGAAAGGGCCGAGGACTAGGAGAGGAAAGGGGAGGGATGATGTGGGCGACGAAGAAGATGGAGGAGGCAGTGGGGTCAAGCCGCGGTCGCAGCAGCAGCTGTGGTACCGATGGCAGCAACAGCAGAAACCGGAAAGGCGGCGAGACCGGCCACAGATGCAAGGTTGGCGGCAGCAGCAGCGGCACACAGGTAAGTCAGCCACTGGTGAGGGAAAGGAGGAAAAAACCAACAAGAAGAGGAAGAAGAAGTAGAAGAAGAAGTAGAAGTCGAAATCGAAGTCCTGGAAAACACACAAAAGATGGTTTCCCATATAAACTGGTGCAAAGCAAAAACCCGTAAGCAGACATCCATTACAGAGAGTAACAAGGACAGGCACGGAACACACTGGCAGAGCGCCTGCTAATTTCAGTTCTCAAATAGAATTAAATACAACATTTCCCCGGTTCAGACATTTTGTCTACATACATATTTCCAATAAACGTTCACAACCGTTTATGTCAAACACCCGGGGTTGGCTCTCTTGAGCTATATAAAAAAACGAATCATCTCCCTCGGGATAACTCTCCTTTTCCGAAAACAAAAGCCGGAAGCATTAACAGCCCCACATAAACTTATGGGCGCCCTAAATATTTACAAGAATGACAACAACCAAAATGTCCTGAACAAGGGCATTAAGTGACGACCACTAACACACAAAACGCGTGTGGCAAGACATATGACCCGGAATGTGGTACAGGCACGCGACAACACACAGAACACAACAACACTACATATTTGGAGGGGGAAAAATGCATAACACGCCCTACTGCTGTAAATGTAAAAAACAAAAAAAGGCCTAGAAGTAAATGAATAATTAAAAGTTGGCATAAACGAAATGGTAATAAAATGATAACGAAAATAATACTCAAACACAACAAAATAAATAATGAAAGAATTAAAGTAATAGCTGGGAGGAAAACCAATTCTTTAAAATAGCTTTGGAAATAAATAAAAGAAAAATAGATATGAACTAACTACGCAATGTACTCACCAGCCAGACTTGTGAATGGGACTCACTGAGGAGCTGGAATAGCAAGCCCCGCACGGCTCGTATCTGAACCCTGGTCAGGGCCTAAAAGTTTAGAAAAACAGGCTTCTGCCTCTACGTGAATACGGGGATTCACGACTGTGATACTGATCACAGGAATACTACAAAAAGGGTAACTTGACAGGACGACAGCACTCGTACGGAGTACTAAGGTTTGGTTCCACCAAAGGTAAAAACCTGATGCCGAGAGCCGGGAGATATGGATCTCCCAAAAAAATGCAACGAAGTTTCCCTCAAAGGCGAAACGGTGGTGGCTCCCCGAGAATATGGATCCCTCACAAAAATACAGTTACAAGAAAAAAAACTGCAAGCATAAGGCTTGCACGACACGTTATCCTTACTCCCACTATCCCCTTCCAACCTCGACTGCCCCGGTCGGCTTCCAAAAAAACCTCCATTGGCAGGTGAGAGGAAGCTCACTCGGCGCACGTTTAACCCCCGTGCAACCCGAGTCCACACGGAAAACACATGACAATGCAGGATGGAAGGTGGGTTGCAGAGAGTTTAAAAAGTAAAGTAAAACTAAGTTGTTTTCAACTAGCAATAACCACGCCTCGGTTGAACCTCATCGGCTATGGTACCGCCACTGCGCAAAGCTCAACATAGAACTTGTTTTGTTCGGGAATGATGACCAAACAAAAACGGATGACACTTTTGATCGGATTAATCTATTAGCAAAATACTTTATTTACAAATGCAGGATAAATAAGATCAAACCAAATGTAATACACTTTCTGAAAGATTTGAAACACAATTATATAGTTGAGAAATACACCTTTTCAAAGGAAATGAAGCTTGCAGATTTCTTTAAGAAGTGGTACCCTTATCAATGTATTCTTGATGATGTATAGTGATGGATAATTATGTAAGGATGTATGCTTGTATACAAATAGGTCACTCTGAGCTGCTGAGTGCAATTATTTCATGATGCATTGTTTAAGGCTTAGTCTCACTCTGTAAAATGATGTAATGTGTGTGTGTGTGTATGAGCGTGTGTATGTTCATATATGAATATGGGTATGTTCATGTGTGTTAATGTGTAAGTGTATTTTATAATTATCTTTTGTTCCACTTTTTACAGTAGTAAGAAATATTCATGTACCATTAGTTTAATGTACGTATGAAAGTCTCTGCGCACTGTCCTCTTTCTGCGCATATGTACCTCCTCTGTTACTCGAATAAAATATATGGAAATTAAAAAAAAAAAAAACTAAGTTGTTTTTTTTAATAGACACATGACACTCTGCTTAAGGTTATCCTTGAACAAAACTAACCCCCTACACAAATTCTTCCCTCTAGACAAAACGGACCTTGAACATGACAGTTGGAAGAAACATGCAGTGCGTGTTAGCTTTGTTAGAGTTGGTTGATTCTCTGTCTAGTCAAACAAAACTGTCATGGCTTTGTTAGAGTTGGTTGATTCTCTGTCTAGTAAAACAACTGTCATGGCTTTGTTAGTGTGTGTGTGTGTGTGTGTGTGTGTGTGTGTGTGTGTGTGTGTGTGTGTGTGTGTGTGTGTGTGTGTGTTTCGTCTTTGTTTTTTTGTTTTCTTTTGTTTTCTTTTGCCTCCCTTTTTATAAATCGGTGTGATTACTTATTTCGATCATTTGAATGGAAATACTCCAAAGTCAAATAATAATTTATGACAAACTGAAGATATCTAAAAGTGGATTCATCTATGTGCTTACCCCGCACTTTCCCCATTTTAGAGATGTCTTATACTTGATTTCACTTCTTCTGTTGCCATGGGATCATTATATAAAGGTTCTCCGACTTCTAACCCCCCCCCCCCCCCCCCCCCCCCCCCCCCCCCCATCCCCCGAAGGTTACCTCGTTTGTATTTTCAAATGAGTCAAAATACAGTAAGACAAAAAAAAAAAAGAAAAAAAAAAAGCCACTGTTGTGGCATTAGTTCACAGACAGAATTTCTATTTTTTATATGATTGTCGTCTGGAAAAAAGCTTGGATCGTGTATTGACTTCTAAATTTTGCAGTCTGTTTTAATCGATGCTTTTTTCGTTTCTTTCACATGTTTTAATTGTATTGTTTCGTCATTTGTCCCTTGAGTTTTTTAAGTCTCTGAAACTGTTGATGTAGTTCCCGACCAGTATTTTTTAAAAATCACATTCAAGATGGAATGATTTATTGGCTTATTTCTTTCATATCACCTACTGTTGTCATACGTGCAGAAGCCCCATCCATAATCAAGCTGATGAAAAGCGTTCAACATATTTGATCTACCTGTGACCAAGTATTTAGGCTGTAACGGTACTCTGTTTACAGTCCTCAGAATTTCACTCGTCTTTGGACATCTATGTATTTTCATCTGACCAGCTTATTCCCTCTTCACCTTCTGGGGCATAAAGGGTATATCTTTTCGAAATGGACGTTGTTCCGTGTAAGCTGCACTAGTAAAGCTATGAAAAAAAACTATCATTCACTTTTAAATTGTTATGTGGATTTCATACACGGAAGATGAACAAAAATCATTCTTCTTAGCACCAGTGCTGCAGGAACTATTCATGATCAAAAGATCAAGCAGAAAACAACAATCAAAAAATGATTGTCCAAAAGTATTACAGATACATCATCGTAAAAAACGTTGTGTGTAATAACAATCTTTATCATCATCTATACACTATACGTAAATAAACATTGCTCCTCTCTAGATTGTTCACTACACATCCTGGCACTGAGCTGCCTAAACATTATGATGCAGACATGTTCATAACAACAGCCTTCAGGACATTATGATGCAAACATGTCATAAACCAACAGCCTTCAGGACATTATGATGCAAGCATGTTCATAACCAACAGCCTTCAGGACATTATGATGCAAGCATGTTCATAAACCAACTGCCTTCAGGACATTATGATGCAAGCATGTTCATAACCAACAGCCTTCAGGACATTATGATGCAAGCTGTTCATAACAACAGCCTTCAGGACATTATATGATGCAGACATGTTCATAACCAACAGCCTTCAGGACATTATATGATGCAGACATGTTCATAACCAACAGCCTTCAGGACATTATGATGACAACATGTTCATAACCAACAGCCTTCAGACATTATATGATGCAGACATGTTCATAACCAACAGCCTTCAGGACATTATGATGCAGACATGTTCATAACCAACAGCCTTCAGGACATTATGATGCAAACATGTTCATAACCAACCGCCTTCAGGACATTATATGATGCAGACATGTTCATAACAACAGCCTTCAGGACATTATATGATGCAGACATGTTCATAACCAACAGCCTTCAGGACATTATGATGACAACATGTTCATAACCAACAGCCTTCAGGACATTATGATGAGCAACATGTTCATAACCAACAGCCTTCAGGACATTATGATGCAACATGTTCATAACCAACAGCCTCAGGACATTATGATGCAAACATGTTCATAACCAACAGCCTTCAGGACATTATGATGCAACATGTTCATAACCAACAGCCTTCAGGACATTATGATGCAACATGTTCATAACCAACAGCTTCAGGACATTATGATGCAACATGTTCATAACCAACAGCCTTCAGGACATTATGATGCAACATGTTCATAACCAACAGCCTTCAGGACATTATGATGACAACATGTTCATAACCAACAGCCTTCAGGACATATATGATGACAACATGTTCATAACCAACAGCCTTCAGGACATTATGATGCAACATGTTCATAACCAACAGCCTTCAGGACATTATAGATGACAACATGTTCATAACCAACAGCCTTCAGGACATTATGATGCAACATGTTCATAACCAACAGCCTTCAGGACATTATGATGCAAACATGTTTCATAACCAACAGCCTTCAGGACATTATGATGCAGACATGTTCATAACCAACAGCCTTCAGGAATTATGATGCAGACATTTCATAACCGACAGCCTTCAGGACATATATGATGCAGACATGTTCATAACCACAGACTTCAGGACATTATGTTGAAGACATTTCATAACCAACAGCCTTCAGGACATTAAGTTGCAGACATGTTCATAATCAACAGCCTTCAGGACATTATGATGACAACATGTTCATAACCAACAACCTCAGGACATTATGATGACAAATGTTCATAACCAACAGACTTCAGGACATTATGTGCAAACATTTCATAACCAACAGCCTCAGACATTACGATGACAACAATTTCTAACCAACATCTTCAGACATTATGATGACAACATGTTCATAACGAACAGCCTTCAGACATTATAGGATGCAGAAATGTTTATAACCAACAGCCTTCAGGACATTATATGATGCAAACTTCATAACCAAAAGCCTTCGGACATTATATGATGTAACATGTTCATAACCAACAGCCTTCAGGACATTATATGATGCAGACATGTTCGTAACGAACAGCCTTCAGGACATTATGATGACAACAGTTCATAACCAACACCTTCAGACATTATGATGACAACAATTCATACCAACATCTTCAGGACATTATGATGACAACATGTTCAAACCAACACCTTCAGACATTAATGATGCAGAAATGTTCATAACCAACAGCCATCAGGACATTATATGATGCAAACATGTTCATAACCAACAGCCTTCGGGACATTATATGATGTAGACATGTTCATAACCAACAGCCCTCAGGACATTATATGATGCAGACATGTTCATAACCAACAAAACTTCAGGACATTATGATGACAACATGTTCATAACCAACAGCCTTCAGGACATTATGATGACAACATGTTCATAACCAACAGCCTTCAGGACATTATGATGACAACATGTTCATAACCAACAGCCTTCAGGACATTATGATGCAGACATGTTCATAACCAACAGCCTTCAGGACATTATGATGCAGACATGTTCATAACCAACAGCCTTCAGGACATTATGATGACAACATGTTCATAACCACAGCCTTCGGGACATTATGATGCAAACATGTTCATAACCAACAGCCTTCAGGACATTATGATGACAACATGTTCATAACCAACAGCCATCAGGACATTATGATGCAGACATGTTCATAAGCAACAGACTTCAGGACATTATGATGCAGAAATGTTCATAACCAACAGCCTTCAGGACATAATGATGACAAAAATGTTCATAACCCAACAGCCTTCAGGACATTATGATGACACATTCATAACCAACAGCCTTCAGGACATTATGATGCAAACATTTTCATAACCAACAGCTTCAGAACATTATGATGACAACATGTTCATAACAACAGCCTTCAGGACATTATGATGCAGACATGTTCATAAACCAACAGCCTTCAGGCCCATTATGATGACAACATGTTCATAACCAACAGCCTTCAGTCATTATGATGCAAACATGTTCATAACCAAACAGCCTTCAGAACATTATGATGACAACATGTTCATAACCAACAGCCTTCAGGACATTATGATGCAGACATGTTCATAACCAACAGCCTTCAGGACAATAGATGACAACAAGTTCATAACCAACAGCCTTCAGGACATTATATGATGCAGATATGTTCATAACCAAAAGCCTTCAGGACATTATATAAAGCAACATGTTCATAATCAACAGCCTTCAAAACATCATGATGACAACATGTTCATAACCAACAGCCTTCAGGACATTAGGATGACAACATGTTCAAAACCAACAGCCATCAGGACATTATGATGCAAGCATGTTCATAACCAACAGCCTTCAGGACATTATGATGACAACATGTTCATAACCAACAGTCTTCAGAACATCATGATGACAACATGTTCATAACCAACAGCCTTCAGAACATCATGATGACAAATTTTTCATAACCAACAGCCATCAGGACATTATGTTGCAGACATGTTCATAACCAACAGCCTTCAGGACATTACGTTGCAGACATGTTCATAATCAACAGCCTTCAAACATTAGATGACAACATGTTCATAACCAACAGCCTTCAGACATCATGATGACAACATGTTCATAACCAAGAGCTTCAGGACATTATGATGACAACATGTTCATAACCAACAGCCTCAGAACATCATGATGCCAACATGTTCATAACCAACCGCCTTCAGGACATTACAATGACAACATTGTTCATAACCAACAGCCTTCAGAACATCATGATGACAACATGTTCATAACCAACAGCCATGACAACATGTTCATAACCAACAGCCATCAGGACATCATGATGACAAACCATGTTCATAACCAAAGCCTTCAGGACATTATGTTACAGACATGGTCATAACCAACAGCCTTCAGGACATTATGATGACAAACATGTTCATAACCAACAGCCATCAGGACAGTATGATGACAACATGTTCACAACCAACAGCCTTCAGGACATTATGATGACAACATGTTCATAACCAACAGCCTTCAGACATTATGATGACAACATGTTCATAACCAACAGCCTTCAGGACATTATGATGACAACATGTTCATAACCAACAGCTTTCAGGACATTATGATGACAACATGTTATAACCAACAGCCTTCAGGACATTATGATGACAACATGTTCATAACCAACAGCCATCAGGACATTATGATGACAACGTTTTCATAACCAACAGCCTTCAGGACATTATGATGACAACATGTTCATAACCAACAGCCTTCAGGACATTATGATGACAACATGTTCATAACCAACAGCCTTCAGACATTATGATGACAACATGTTCATAACCAACAGCCTTCAGGACATTATGATGACAACATGTTCATAACCAACAGCCTTCAGGACATTATGATGCAAACATGTTCATAACCAACAGCCTTCAGGACATTATGATGACAACATGTTCATAACCAACAGCCTTCAGGACATTATATGATGCAAACATGTTCATTAACCAACAGCCTTCAGGACATTATATGATGCAGACATGTTCATAACCAACAGCCTTCAGGACATTATATGATGCAGACATGTTCATAACCAACAGCCTTCAGGAGATTATGATGACAACATGTTCATAACCAACAGCCTTCAGACATTATGATGACAACATGTTCATAACCAACAGCCTTCAGGACATTATGATGACAACATGTTCATAACCAACAGCCTTCAGTAACATTATGATGCAAACATGTTCATAACCAAACAGCCTTCAGGACATTATGTGACAACATGTTCATAACCAACAGACTTCAGGACATTATGATGCAGACATGTTCATAATCAACAGCCTTCAGGACATTATGTTGCAGACATGCTCATAACCAACAGCCTTCAGGACATTATGTTGACAACATGTTCATAAGCAACAACCATCAGGACATTATGATGCAGACATGTTCATAACCAACAGCCTTCAGGACATTATGATGACAACATGTTCATATCCAACAGCCTTCAGGACATTATGATGACAACATGTTCATAACCAACAGACTTCAGGACATTATGTTGCCAACATGTTCATAACCAACAGCCTTCAGGACATTATGATGCAAACATGTTCATAACCAACAGCCTTCAAACATTATATGATGCAGACATGTTCATAACCAACAGCCTTCAGGATATTATGATGACAACATGTTCATAACCAACAGCCTTCAGGACATTATATGATGCAGACATGTTCATAACCAACAGCCTTCAGGACATTATATGATGCAGACATGTTCATAACCAACAGCCTTCAGGACATTATGTTGCAGACATGTTCATAACCAACAGCCATCAGGACATTATGATGACAACATGTTCATAACCAACAGCCTTCAGGGACATTATGATGACAACATGTTCATAGCCAACAGCCTCAGGACATTATGATAGCAACATGTTCATAACCAACAGCCTTCAGGACATTATGATGACAACATGTTCATAACCAACAGCCATCAGGACATCATGATGACAACATGTTCATAACCAACATCCTTCAGGACATTATATGATGCAGACATGTTCATAACCAACAGCCTTCAGAACATTATGATGACAACATGTTCATAACCAACAACCATCAGGACATCATGATGACAACATGTTCATAACCAACAGCCTTCAGGACATTATAGTTGCAGACATGTTCATAACCAACAGCCTTCAGGACATTATGTTGACAACATGTTCATAAGCAACAACCATCAGTACATTATGATGCAAACATGTTCATAACCAACAGCCTTCAGGACATTATGATGAACAACATGTTCATAACCAACAGACTTCAGGACATTATGTTGCAAACATGTTCATAACCAACAGCCTTCAGGACATTATGATGCAAACATGTTCATAACCAACAGCCTTCAGGACATTATGTTGCAGACATGTTCATAACCAACAGCCTTTAGGACATTATGATGACAACATGTTCATAGCCAACAGCCATCAGGACATTATGATGACAATATGTTCATAACCAACAGCCATCAGGACATTATGATGACAACATGTTCATAACCAACAGCCTTCAGGACATTGTGATGACAACATGTTCATAACCAACAGCCTTCAGGACATTATGATGACAACATGTTCATAACCAACAGCCTTCAGGACATTATGATGCAGACATGTTCATAACCAACAGCCTTCAGGACATTATGATGACAACATGTTCATAACCAACAGCCTTCAGGACATTATGTTGCAGACATGTTCATAACTAACAGCCTTCAGGACATTATGATGCAAACATGTTCATAACCAACAGCCTTTAGGACATTATGATGACAACATGTTCATAACCAACAGCCTTCAGGACATTATGATGCCGACATGTTCATAAGCAACAGCCTTCAGCACATGAAGATGCCACTAAGTCAAATGAGGTATCAATGAACATGTTCATTGAATATTCAAAATCAGTGATAAGATTTACCATAACAACCAATGTCTGACGGTTTGTAATACCGATTTTCAACATGACAATGAAGAGATGTAGGGTCAGGCGAGCCATGATCTGGCCTGTCCCATTTCTTTGTGTTCGTGCCGCAGCGCAGTCCCACCATTCCCTGAGGAAGGCGATTAGTTCAAGGCTAGAGTGCCCTCTGACGCAACAAGGCATTCCGCTTGTTTGCTAATCTCTTCCCTTGCAGATCGCACCAACGCTTGCAAGTGGCTCCATCACCGTCAACCGGCACGCAAATCGTTGCAACGTTGACGTCCAGTGACAATGACGTTCACGCGATTGTTGCACGTGCACCAGGACTTGCGTTGTCCACACGTGGCACAACAGAGATCGAGAACGCTTTACTGTCATTGGCTGTGGACCAGTCACGTGGCTAGGTGTCTCCTGTAATGATGTCAATGTGAAACAATGGTGTGAGAGGAGTGCTTATGGTCTGAATCATGGTGGGGGAGGGATATGGTGTGAGAGGAGTGCTTTTGGTCTGAATCATGGTGGGGGAGGGATATGGTGTGAGAGAGTGCTTATGGTCTGATTCATGGTGGATGGGGTGGGGGGTTCTCTCCAGTCCTGGCACCCACTCCTGCAGTCCTCTCTGCGCAATTCCTGTCATCCTGCCCACGAGATCCAAATGTTATTCTCCCATGTACAACAAATATGTCCTGCCTGCTCGCTTGTGGTGGCAACTATGTTTGCTTGTCTCCGACTGAGACCATGGTACCCGTAACCCATTCCCATCTAACTTTTCTCTAAATCCTCCATCTGTGATCAGCATCGCTTAACCTTTCCACCACTTAATTAAACTCTGTGATCAGCATCACTTAACCTTTCCACCACTTAATTAAACTCTGTGATCAGCATCACTTAACCTTTCCACCACTTAATTAAACTCTGTGATCAGCATCACTTTACCTTTCCACCACTTTAAATCCCCATCTGTGATCAGCATCACTTAACCTTTCCACCACTTAATTAAACTTGACGACCATGGTCCATGGATCCGTGGCTCCGTGCCTCCTTGCTTCCAACTCTATGTGCCTATGCCATCTGCAGCCCTGATCCTTTCCACCACGTTCCCCACGTCACACCCTACACATGGGTAATACCCACCCTGTTCCCCACCTCACACACTACCCCTGCACATGGTAATACCCACCCTGTTCCCCACCTCACACCCTGCCCCTGCACATGGGTTAATACCCACCCTGTTCACCACCTCACACACTGCCCCAGCACATGGGTAATACCCACCCTGTTCACCACCTCACACACTGCACATGGGTAATACCCACCCTGTTCCCCACCTCACACACTGCCCCTGCGCATGGGTAATACCCACCCTGTTCACCACCTCACACACTACACATGGGTAATACCTACCCTGTTCCCCACCTCACACCCTGCACATGGATACTACCCACCCTGTTCCCCAACTCACACCCTGCACATGGTACTATCCACCCTGTTCCTCACCTCACACCCTGCACATAGGTACTACCCACCCGTTCCAACCTCACACCCTGCACATGGGTACTATCCACCCTGTTCCCACCTCACACACTGCACATTGGTAATACCCACCCTGTTCCCAACCTTACACACTGCCCTTGCACATGGGCAAAACCCACCCTGTTCCCCACCTCACACACTGCACATGGGTACTACCCACCCTGTTCCCCACCTCACACACTGTCCCTGCACATGGGTAATACCCACCCTGTTCCCCACCTCACACACTGCACATGGGTACTACCCACCCTGTTCCCCACCTCAAACACTGCCCATGCACATGGGTAATACCCACCCTGTTCCCCACCTCACACACTGCCCCTGCACATGGGTACTACCCACCCTGTTCCCCACTTCACACACTGCACATGGGTACTACCCACCCTGTTCCCCACTCACACAACTGCCCCTGCACATGGTACTACCCACCCTGTTCCCCACCTCACACACTGCCCCTGCACATTGGTACTACCCACCCTGTTCCCCACCTCACGCACTGCCCCTGCACATGGGTAATACCCACCCTGTTCCCCACCTCACACACTGCCCCTGCACATGGGTAATACCCACCCTGTTCCCCACTCACAACCTGCACATGGGTAATACCCACCCTGTTACCACCTCACACACTGCCCCTGCACATGGGTACTAACCCACCCTGTTCCCAACCTCACACACTGCACATGGGTAATACCCACCCTGTTCCCAACCTCACACCCTGCACATGGGTACTATCCACCCTGTTCCCACCTCACACACTGCACATGGGTACTACCACCCTGTTCCCCACCTCACACCCTGCCCCTGCACATGGGTACTACCCACCCTGTTCCCCACCTCACACACTGCCCCTGCACATGGGTAATACACACCCGTTCCCCACCTCACACCTTGCCCCTTTACATGGGTACTACCCACACTGTTTCCCACCTTACACCTTGCACATGGGTACCACCCACCCCGTTCCCCACCTCACACACTGCACATGGGTACTACCCACCCCGTTTCCCACCTCACACCCTGCACATGGGTAATACCCACCCTGTTTCCCACCTCACACACTGCACATGGGTAATACCCACCCTGTTCCCCACCTCACACACTGCCCCTGCACATGGGTAATACCCACCTTGTTCCCCACCTCACACACTGCCCCTGCACATGGGTAATACCCACCCTGTTCCCCACCTCACACACTACCCCTGCACATGGGTAATACCCACCCTGTTCCCCACCTCAACCACTGCCCCAGCACATGGGTAATACCCACCCTGTTCACCACCTCACACACTGCACATGGGTAATACCACCCTGTTCCCCACCTCACACACTGCGCCTGCGCATGGGTAATACCCACCCTGTTCACCACCTCACACACTACACATGGGTAATACCCACCCTGTTCCCCACCTCACACCCTGCACACGGATACTACCCACCCTGTTCCCCACCTCACACCCTGCACATGGGTACTATCCACCCTGTTCCCCACCTCACACCCTGCACATAGGTACTATGCACCCCGTTCCCAACCTCACACCTGCACATGGGTACTACCCACCCCGTCCCCAACCTCACACCTGCACATGGGTACTATCCACCCTGTTCCCCACCTCACACACTGCACATTGGTAATACCCACCCTGTTCCCCATCTCACACACAGCACATGGGTACTACCCACCCTGTTCCCACCTCACACCCTGCACATGGGTACTACCCACCTCTTTCCCCACCTCACACACTGTCCCTGCACATGGGTAATACCCACCCTGTTCCCCACCTCACACACTACCCTGCACATGGGTAATACCCACCCTGTTCGCCACCTCACACACTGCCCCTGCACATGGGTAATACCCACCCTGTTCCCCACCTCACACCCTGCACATGGGTACTACCCACCCTGTTCCCCACCTCACACACTGCCCCTGCACATGGGTAATACCCACCCTGTTCCCCACCTCACACACTGCCCATGCACATGGTATTACCACCCTGTTCACCACTTCACACACTGCCCTGCAAATGGGTAATACCCACCCTGTTCCCCACCTCACACACTGCCCCTGCACATGGGTAATACACACCCTGTTCCACACCTCATACCTGCCCTTTACATGGGTACTACCCACACTGTTTCCCACCTCACACCTTGCACATGGGTACTACCCACCCTGTTCCCCACCTCACACACTGCACATGGTACTACCCACCCTGTTCCCCACCTCACACACTGCACATGGGTACTATCCACCCTGTTCCCCACCTCACACCCTGCACATGGGTACTATCCGCCCTGTTCCCCACCTCACACACTGCACATGGGTACTATCCACCCTGTTCCCCACCTCACATCCTGCACATGGGTAATACCCACCCTGTTCCCCACCTCACACCCTGCCCCTGCACATGGGTAATACCACCCTGTTCCCCACCTCACACCCTGCCCATGGGTACTACCCACCCTGTTCCCCACCTCACACACTGCACATGGGTACTACCCACCCTGTTCCCCCACCTCACACACTGCACATGGGTAATACCCACCCTGATCCCCACCTCACACACTGCACATGGGTAATACCCACCCTGTTCCCCACCTCACACACTGCACATGGGTACTACCCACCCTGTTCCCCACCTCACACACTGCACATGGGTAATACCCACCCTGTTCCCCACCTCACACACTGCCCTGCACATGGGTAATACCACCCTGTTCCCCACCTCACACACTGCACATGGGTAATACCCACCCTGTTCCCCACCTCACTACTGCACATGGTAATACCCACCTTGTTCCCCACCTCACACACTGCACATGGGTAATACCCACCCTATTTCCCACCTCACACACTGCCCCTGCACATGGGTAATATCCACCATGTTCCCCACCTCACACACTGCCCCTGCACATGGGTTGTAGTTCTCCTTTTCATCAATATAGGCAGGTGCAACGATGAGATTTGGATCTTCTCTCGTCTTGAGAACTCTTTTAATCTGTCAATCTCAAGTTTTACGTCTCCTGTCAACCCACCCACCATAGGGGCTTATTGTA
>CM031608.1:95862106-95865145 GCA_018398815.1 Conus ventricosus | reverse complement strand
CTGTAGCATGAAAACAACGCCCACAAATCCACTTTCACTTGGGCGACTCATTAGGAAGTTGCTTATTGATTGCCATCTTTCAATTATGAGAGAGAGAGAGAGAGAGAGAGAGAGAGAGAGAGAGAGAGAGAGAGAGAGAGAGAGAGAAGAGAGAGAGAGAGAGAAGAATGGTTGCCACATCGCAATGAACAGTGAGTGTGAACTTCTATTGAATATCAACGGTGACTGGGCCACTGGTGTTGAATAGAGGACGAACCAATAAAGTCTCTTCCTAGCTGCTGACTAATTGATCTGTCGGCTTTAGGAGATACCCACTCCTGATTTGAAGGCTTTTAGGATACTGTAAATGGACATCCTAATTTCAACACCTGGGACTACATTGTATAGATCTTTGGGGCAATTTGGCCAAAATATTAGATTAAGTTCATCGACTCGGCAGATTTTTTTTTCTTCTCTCCAATGTATGCAGAACAAAATGGATGGCACACACAGTGGCAGAACAAAATGGATGGCACACACAGGTGGCAGAACAACATGGATGGCACACACAGGTGGCAGAACAAAATGGATGGCACACACAGCTGACAGAGCAATGTCGCAGGTTATCACGTGCAGGCAGACCTCTGTGGATATTGACTTACCACAAATATGGCTGAACATAGTTTCCAGAGAGAGAGAGAGAGAGAGAGAGAGAGAGGAGAGAGAGAGAGAGAGAGAGAGAGAGAGAGAGAGAGAGAGAGAGAGAGAGAGAGAGAAGAGAGAGAGAGAGAGAGAGAGAGAAGAGAGAGAGAGACAGAGAGAGAGAGAGAAAGATTGTGTGTGTGTGTGTGTGTGTGTGTGTGTGTGTGTGGTGTGTGTGTGTGTGTGTGTGTGTGTGTGTGTGTGTGTGTGTGTGTGTGTGTGTGTGTGGTGTGTCTGTGTGTGTCTGTGTGTGTGTGTGTATGTGTGTGTGTGTGTGTGTGTGTGTGTGTGTCTGCGTGTCTGTCTATCTGTCTGTCTGTCTGTGTGTGTGTCTGTGTGTGTGTGTGTCTCTGTGTGTGTGTGTGTGGTTGAGTAAGAGAGGGAAAGACACAGAGATAAAAGAGAGAGAGAGAGAGAGAGAGAGAGAGAGAGAGAGAGAGAGAGAGAGAGAGAGAGAGAGGGGGGGGGGCTGGAGGGATATACACACGAATAACTATATACACATACATATCATGTATTATGTATGTGTGTGTGTTTGTGTGTGTGTATGGTGTGTGTGTGTGTGTGTGTGTGTGTGTGTGTGTGTGTGTGTGTGTGTGTGTGTGTGTGTGTGTGTGTGTGTGTGTGTTGTGTGTGTGTGAGAGAGAGAGAGAGAGAGAGAGAGAGAGAGAGAGAGAGAGAGAGAGAGAGAGAGAGAGAAAGAGAGAGAGAGAGAGAGAGAGCGAGGAGAGAGAGACGAACAGACAGACAAATGTGTACGTGCATGTACTCACACACACACACACACACACACACACACACACACACACACACACACACACACACACACACACACACACACACACACACACACACACACGCGCACGCACGCACGCACGCGCGCGCACGCTCACACACACACGAATCATTTAAAGATTTTTACAGACGGTTCAGTTTTGGAATCATACACAGGGGCTGGATTTGCTATTCCTGCTTTCAAGATAAGAAAGTCATTTTGTCTAGGAAAAGGTTTTTTCTGTATTTACTGCAGAACTATATGCAATTCTTATGGCCTTATCCTTCATAGTTGATATTGATACTGCGATTTATAGCATTTTACTTTGTGTTGACTCAAAATCTGTTCTTTACAGTCTGCAAAACTGGAATGCAAAAGTTCGAAAAGACTTGATATTTGATGTAAAATACTTAATACATTCAATTATATGTAAAGGTATTAATGTAGAATTTGTTGGATTCCATCTCACTGTGGTATTTGGGGGAATGAAATGGCTGATAGATCAGCGAAAGAAGGAGCTATTAGAAAACATCCTGACAGTACACTAAAATTAGAAAAACATGAAATAAATTCGATGTTAGAAAGTCGTATAATGACAGAAAAGCTTCCTTCAAAGTCAAAAATATTACCGTGTTCGAGATCCTTGTCTAGTCTCATTTACAAAATTCGATTAAATTCATGGAAGACTAAATTTTCAAAAAATGTACAATGTGCTTGTGGTCATTCAATATCAATTGAACATATTCTTTTTGATTGCCCACTGCTATCCCTGTTATACAACATATCTGGGATAGATGTAGCAAAAATGAGATCTTTAAATGATATAATCTACAGCGAAGAAATGATACAAATTGCGTCAGTTTTATCCAGCACTATACTTGCAAATTTATTGTAAACATTAAATCATTTATAGTTATTGTATGAATGTTTATACGTAGCCTTTCACACATGAGTGCATATTCACACTAACACACACACACACACACACACACACACACACACACACACACACACACACACACACACACACACACACACTCACACAACACACACACACACACACACACACACACACACACACACACACACACACACACACACACACACACACACACACACACACGCACGCACCACGCGCGCGCGCGCGCGCGCGCGCGCTAACACAGACACAAACTCTTACACAGCCCGTTTTAATTTTTTTTTGTGTGTGTGTGTTTTTATTTTTCTGGATTGGTTTATTTCTAGTCTAATATCACCATTGTTGTGAACAGACGTTAAATTAAATGAATCAAATCAACACACACACACACACACACATATACACAAACGCACTCAGGTACGCATGCACAGAGAGAGAGAGAGAGAGAGAGAGAGAGAGAGAGAGAGAGAGAGAGAGAGAGAGAGAGAGAGAGAGAGAGAGAGAGAGAGGAACGCATGACCAACCACTCGCCCACTCTTACAGAGGTCCACTCTCACTCCCCCTCTGGTAGACGCCACACAGAAGTCTGAGTCCTCGGGGAGATCAATAAGCGAATGTCCCTCATCTCCTCTTCTGTCCCACTCCCCCCCTCCCTGTCCCTCAG
>CM031608.1:95819606-95857106 GCA_018398815.1 Conus ventricosus | reverse complement strand
CTTTTCTCCAGGAAAGTTTAAACGACGTGACAGATGACGTCATTCAAACTCAGTGGTTATACACCCTGCCAAAACCAAATTATACGATTATAGCTACCCGTCAAAAGCACAAATTCACTCCTCTTTGCATAAATCTTAAGTTGAATAGCACTTCTATCGAACAGGTAGATGAGCATCGTGTTTTAGAGGTAACGAAAAGATAAATAATTGAAATGGCACTCTTATCTCAATAACGTATGCAAGGTAGTCTCAAAACACCTTTTCCTGTTATCTCAATTAAAGTGCTACGTCAACAGTAATGTGCTTAAACTTTTCTTCAATGCATACATAATGTCATGTATCAATTACGCCTCAACAGTGTGGGACGATAGTAGTGATGTCCACAAAAAGGCTGAATTCTCTCCAAAGACGTGCAGCAAAGCTACTCCATCCAGCTGTATCTCTAAAAACAGACGGAAAACTAAAAGCACTGAACATACTTCCTTTGAGTAAGCAGTTGGAATTCAAAAAGGCATCATTTCTGTTTACAATCTTGACAGATACTATGCCATGTTATATCAATGCCTTTTTTTACAAGATCGAACAGCTTTTCTGGCTGGACGAAATTCCTTCTTCCCTACCCACGCGTTGATCTATACAAAACAAGCCTAGCTTACTCTGGACCATATGCCTGGAACTCTTCTACCGAAACTACAAAATATGATTGCTTTAAACATTTTCAAGAAATGTTTGCATAAACATTTAATGTCTCAGTAATTTGATTATTCGATTATAATGATTAGCGTTCATTCGCAGTCTTCTGTGAACCATGCTTTGAATACATCGTCTAAATATGTAACATACTCCGTTAGATCGCTCATCCCCACTCCCACTCTGCGTACCATCCCTTTTCTCCTCCCCCTAATACCATCTCTCTCCCCCCCCATCCCCCTCCCTCCTCCCCCTCCCGACCCCTCTCTCTGTAGTTTTGTTTGTTTGGTAAATAATTAAATTTTTTGTTGAAATTTATCAACCTGAATGAGAATGTGATGGATTTTATGATGTTTGAATGAAGTGTATGAAAACTTTGTTATGAATGTCAGTGCTGAAGACATATCTGACAACACTACATGTGGGGCTAAAGCAAGCGTTGTGAGGGTTGTGGATGGGAGAATGAAAAACATCGAGAAACTGGTTTGATAATGTATGCACCAGATTTTAAAAAAAGGAAAAAGAAAGAAATAAAGAAGCAAAATGAGAAAGGAAGAAGAAAAGAAAGAAAGAAAAAAGGAAACGAAGAAAAGAAAGACCGAAAGAAAGCAGAAAAAGAAACAGGATGAAAATGAAATTAACAAACAGAAAAAGCAGTTTATTATCCAAAACAATTGTGCTCAACAATAAAGTTACAAAAGTATAATATGTAATGGAATAAACAGTTAACAATGGTGCTATCACTTCGCTAATGTGTTTAACAATGCTGATAGCTGTTACTGCAAAGACATAGATCCAGGTCTGTTAATTGAGGAAGAAATTGAAGATCCACTATTTAATTATCCTTGTACTAAGCAGGAAGCTAATCATGGTACTAATATACCGAACATGGGAAAAGTGTTAGGTCGTGTTTAATTGCAAGTGAAATGTTAAAAATGCGAATTCAGAGATCAGAGAACGTCTTTGGGGTCCAGTTACTATAGAAGAAGCAGGTATTACTCTTAAATATATGTCAAATATGAAAAGCCCTGGGAGTGATGGCTTCACAGCCGAGTTTTTTCCATTTTTTTTCTGGCTGCAACTTGGTCCATACGCTGAAGAGCGATCAATGATGGATATGATGAAAAGGAACTGTTATCAACACAAAAAGAAGGCATTATTGTATGCATTCCCAAGGGTGACGAACCTAAAGACCAGATAAAAAGGCTGGAGATCCATATCGCTTTTGAATATTGTGTACAAAATAGGATCTACTTGTATAGCTATCTGACTAAAGCAAGTGCTGTTCTCTATCATCAATGAGGATCAGACTGGTTTTACTCCTAATAGGTACTTGGGAGATAATATTCGTCTTATCTATGACATACTTGATTTCATAGCTGGCCCCCCAAAAACAACAACAACAACAACAACAACAAAACAAACAAACAAAACAACAAGAACAACAAAACAACAACAACAACAACAACAACAAACAAGTAGTTTGATTCACACTGAGTACAGTGGTCACTCGTACTTCTTGTTATCGTCGTCGTCGACGTCGTCATCGTCGTCGTCGTCGTTGTTGTTGTTGTTGTTGCTGTTGTGTTTTATTTCAAGAGATGAAAATCTGTAGTAAAATAATGGTTTGCTGTATTGATATTTTTTCTTAATTCACGATTACTAATCTAATTTGTTTAATAAACATGTGAGAGACAGTGCACCCACCGCATGACGTATGGACTACTAGGCTTTTGTATTTAAGGATTGTTGACGTCCTTGCATCTCTCTCTCTCTCTCTCCTTCCTCTCTCTCCTCTCATCTCCTCCTCTCTCTCTCTCTCACACACACACACACACACACACACACACACACACACACACACACACTCACACACACACACACACACACACACACACACACACACACACACACACACACACACACACACACACACACACACACACACACACACACACACACACACACACACACACACACACACGCACGCGCGCAAGCGTCCGAGGCCTGTTGGTGACAAACTCAGGGTACCCCTGCAAAACCAAATTAACGATTATAGCTACCCGTCAAAAGCACAAATTCACTCCTCTTTGCATAAATCTAAGTTGAATAGCACTTCTATCGAACAGGTAGATGAGCATCGTGTTTTAGAGGTAACGATAGATAAATAATTGAAATGGCACTCTTATCTCAATAACGTATGCAAGGTAGTCTCAAAACACCTTTTCCTGTTATCTCAATTAAAGTGCTACGTCAACAGTAATGTGCTTAAACTTTTCTTCAATGCATACATAATGTCATGTATCAATTACGCCTCAACAGTGTGGGACGATAGTAGTGATGTCCACAAAAAGGCTGAATTCTCTCCAAAGACGTGCAGCAAAGCTACTCCATCCAGCTGTATCTCTAAAAACAGACGGAAAACTAAAAGCACTGAACATACTTCCTTTGAGTAAGCAGTTGGAATTCAAAAAGGCATCATTTCTGTTTACAATCTTGACAGATACTATGCCATGTTATATCAATGCCTTTTTTTACAAGATCGAACAGCTTTTCTGGCTGGACGAAATTCCTTCTTCCCTACCCACGCGTTGATCTATACAAAACAAGCCTAGCTTACTCTGGACCATATGCCTGGAACTCTTCTACCGAAACTACAAAATATGATTGCTTTAAACATTTTCAAGAAATGTTTGCATAAACATTTAATGTCTCAGTAATTTGATTATTCGATTATAATGATTAGCGTTCATTCGCAGTCTTCTGTGAACCATGCTTTGAATACATCGTCTAAATATGTAACATACTCCGTTAGATCGCTCATCCCCACTCCCACTCTGCGTACCATCCCTTTTCTCCTCCCCTAATACCATTCTCTCTCCCCCCCCATCCCCTCCCTCCTCCCCCTCCCCGACCCCTCTCTCTGTAGTTTTGTTTGTTTGGTAAATAATTAAATTTTTGTTGAAATTTATCAACCTGAATGAGAATGTGATGGATTTTATGATGTTTGAATGAAGTGTATGAAAACTTTGTTATGAATGTCAGTGCTGAAGACATATCTGACAACACTACATGTGGGGCTAAAGCAAGCGTTGTGAGGGTTGTGGATGGGAGAATGAAAAACATCGAGAAACTGGTTTGATAATGTATGCACCAGATTTTAAAAAAAGGAAAAAGAAAGAAATAAAGAAGCAAAATGAGAAAGGAAGAAGAAAAGAAAGAAAGAAAAAAGGAAACGAAGAAAAGAAAGACCGAAAGAAAGCAGAAAAAGAAACAGGATGAAAATGAAATTAACAAACAGAAAAAGCAGTTTATTATCCAAAACAATTGTGCTCAACAATAAAGTTACAAAAGTATAATATGTAATGGAATAAACAGTTAACAATGGTGCTATCACTTCGCTAATGTGTTTAACAATGCTGATAGCTGTTACTGCAAAGACATAGATCCAGGTCTGTTAATTGAGGAAGAAATTGAAGATCCACTATTTAATTATCCTTGTACTAAGCAGGAAGCTAATCATGGTACTAATATACCGAACATGGGAAAAGTGTTAGGTCGTGTTTAATTGCAAGTGAAATGTTAAAAATGCGAATTCAGAGATCAGAGAACGTCTTTGGGGGTCCAGTTACTATAGAAGAAGCAGGTATTACTCTTAAATATATGTCAAATATGAAAAGCCCTGGGAGTGATGGCTTCACAGCCGAGTTTTTCCATTTTTTTTCTGGCTGCAACTTGGTCCATACGCTGAAGAGCGATCAATGATGGATATGATGAAAAGGAACTGTTATCAACACAAAAAGAAGGCATTATTGTATGCATTCCCAAGGGTGACGAACCTAAAGACCAGATAAAAAGGCTGGAGATCCATATCGCTTTTGAATATTGTGTACAAAATAGGATCTACTTGTATAGCTATCTGACTAAAGCAAGTGCTGTTCTCTATCATCAATGAGGATCAGACTGGTTTTACTCCTAATAGGTACTTGGGAGATAATATTCGTCTTATCTATGACATACTTGATTTCATAGCTGGCCCCCAAAAACAACAACAACAACAACAACAACAAAACAAACAAACAAAACAACAAGAACAACAAAACAACAACAACAACAACAACAACAAACAAGTAGTTTGATTCACACTGAGTACAGTGGTCACTCGTACTTCTTGTTATCGTCGTCGTCGACGTCGTCATCGTCGTCGTCGTCGTTGTTGTTGTTGTTGTTGCTGTTGTTGTTTTATTTCAAGAGATGAAAATCTGTAGTAAAATAATGGTTTGCTGTATTGATATTTTTTCTTAATTCACGATTACTAATCTAATTTGTTTAATAAACATGTGAGAGACAGTGCACCCACCGCATGACGTATGGACTACTAGGCTTTTGTATTTAAGGATTGTTGACGTCCTTGCTATTTCTCTCTCTCTCTCTCTCTCTCTCTCTCTCTCTCTCTCTCTCTCTCTCTCACACACACACACACACACACACACACACACACACACACACACACCACCACACACACACACACACACACACACACACCACACACACACACACACACACACACACACACACACACACACACACACACACACACACACACACACAACACACACACACACGCACGCGCGCAAGCGTCCGAGGCCTGTTGGTTTAATGCAAACGTCAGGCATCCGCAGAGTCTAGTGCATGGAATCCTTTTTCCACTTGTTCTTTTTCTATCCATTAATGTATTGACTTATCTGGCTATAAAGCACTGTTACCTCAATGCGCTGGAGACGCTGATTCTATCCATTAATTCATTTACTTATCTGGCGATAAACCACTGTTACCTCAATGCTTAGGAGGCGCAGTGTCTATCCATTGATTTATTGACTTATCTGGCGATAAACCACTGTTACCTCAATGCTTAGGAGGCGCAGTGTCTATCCATTGATTTATTGACTTATCTGGCGATCACGCACTGTTACCTCAATGCTTAGGAGACTCAGATTCTATTCCTTAATTTATTGACTTATCTGGCTATAAAGCACTGTTACCTCATTGCTTAGGAGACGCAGTGTCTATCCCTTAATTTATTGACTTGTCTGGCTATAGACCACTGTTACCTCAATGCGCAGAGACGCAGTGTAGCCTACAGGGACATGTCCGAATGGAATGACGTCAGCTTGATGAAGCTGAATCTAGAACAAACATTTCTCCCCTCCGCTGTCCTCTCCCCTCGTGCTACCCCACCCCACCCCCACCTTCTCCACCCGGGTTCCATCTAACCTGTCCCTCCTCCCCCACACCATCCCCATAACCTCTACATCATGACCGTGCACATTGCAAAAGAACCCGTGAGATGTAAGGCCCCGCAAACGGGGCAGAATCCCCTCACTTTTTGACAGCTGTCAGACCCATTGCAAGGAACCGATGTACGTCCATAATAGGATTATATCGACCGCATCAAAGCTGCTGCTGTTGCTGGCCTTTCTATAGCAAAGAGAATGCTTACTGCCTCCTCTTCCCCTCAGCCCCCAACTTAACCCCCACCCCACCCCCAAACCTGTCTTTTGCCTCCTCTCCACCTTTCATGCCCCCCCCCCCCCCCCCCGCCCCCGCAACTCCAACACCGCGAAACAACACTTCTTGCCCGCCCCCAAGGCCCCAGGGGGCGGTCATGGGTGCAGTTTTTCCGGGGAAAATCAAGTGAAGGTGTCCATGGCTGGTGTTGGTCAATGCCCGAGGGTTCCCCCTGTCGTTGGGGAAATTTAACGGCTTACTTTCACTGCTTGTTTGGGGTTTGATTTTTATGTTTGGGGTTTTATATGACAGGGGAAATTTAAAAGGTCATACACCCCTGCTTGTTGGTGTCAGAACGTTTTTTGGTTGGTTTTATAGCAGAGAATTTAACAGGCTACACACACACGCTTGTTGGGGTCTAGAGCGTTTTATGTGTTATGCTTTTACGACAGTACCCTTTGCGGGCCCCGGGGTACCTTTTTTGGGGGTTTTGAAAGCAGTGGAACGGAATTCAGTTCAGTCCCTGTTTGTTTCGGGTGGTCCTTTTTGGTTGGGTGGGGTTTTTTAAAGCGTGGGACGGAATTCGTTTATCCATGTGTTTGTCCTTGGTACCTTTCTGTGTTGGATGGTTTTGAAAGCAGGGGACGCAATTTTTAGTTCAGTTCATGTGTTTATAGCCCCGCCGACCGCTAGGGCCGTCTTGAGGTTGTCTGTCATCTCATTGAAGATAGGGGCTGTCTTGAGGTTGTCTGCCATCTCATTGAAGATAGGGGCCGTCTTGAGTTGTTCTGTCATCTCATTGAAGATAGGGGCCGTCTTGAGGTTGTCTGTCATCTCATTGAAGATAGGGCCGTCTTGAGGTTGTCTGTCATCTCATTGAAGATAGGGGCCGTCTTAAGGTTGTCTGCCATCTCATTAAAGATAGGGGCCGTCTTGAGGTTGTCTGTCATCTCATTGAAGATAGGGGCCGTCTTGAGTTTGTCTGTCATCTCATTGAAGATAGGGGCCGTCTTGAGGTTGTCTGCCATCCATTGAAGATAGGGGCCGTCTTGAGGTTGTCTGTCATCTCATTGAAGATAGGGGCCGTCCTGAGGTTGTGTCATCATCTCATTGAAGATAGGGCCGTCTTGAGGTTGTCTGTCATCTCATTGAATAGGGGCTGTCTTGAGGTTGTCTGCCATCTCATTGAAGATAGGGGGCCGTCTTGAGGTTGTCTGTCATCTCATTGAAGATAGGGGCGTCTTGAGGTTGTCTGTCATCTCATTGAAGATAGGGGCCGTCTTGAGGTTGTCTGTCATCTCATTGAAGATAGGGGCCGTCTTAAGGTTGTCTGCCATCTCATTAAAGATAGGGGCGTCTTGTAGGTTTGTCTGTCATCTCTTTGAAGATAGGGGCCGTCTTGAGGTTGTCTGTCATCTCATTGAAGATAGGGGCCGTCTTGAGGTTGTCTGCCATCTCATTAAAGATAGGGGCCGTCTTGAGTTTGTTCTGTCATCTCTTTGAAGGTAGGGCCGTCTTGAGGTTGTCTGCCATCTCATTGAAGATAGGGGCCGTCTTGAGTCTGTCTGTCATCTCATTGAGATAGGGGCCGTCTTGAGGTTGTCTGCCATCTCATTGAAGATAGGGGCCGTCTTGAGGTTGTCTGTCATCTCATTGAAGATAGGGGCCCGTCTTGAGGTTGTCTGTCATCTCATTGAAGATAGGGGCCCGTCTTGAGGTTTTCTGTCATCTCATTGAAGATAGGGGCCGTCTTGAGAATTGTCTGTCATCTCATTGAAGAATAGGGGCCGTCTTGAGGTTGTCTGCCATCTCATTGAAGATAGGGGCCGTCTTGAGTTTGTCTGTCATCTCTTTGAAGATAGGGGCCGTCTTGAGGTGTCTGCCATCTCATTGAAGATTGGGGCCGTCTGAGGTTTTCTGTCATCTCATTGAAGATAGGGGCCGTCTTGAGGTTGTCTGCCATCTCATTGAAGATAGGGGCAGTCTTGAGGTTGTCTGTCATTTCATGAAGATAGGGGCCGTCTTGAGGTTGTCTGTCATCTCATTGAAGATAGGGGCCGTCTCGAGGTTGTCTGTCATCTCATTGAAAATAGGGGCCGTCTTGAGGTTTTCTGTCATCTCATTGAAGATAGGGGCCGTCTGAGGTTGTCTGTCATCTCATGAAGATAGGGGCCGTCTTGAGGTTTTCTGTCATCTCATTGAAGATAGGGGCCGTCTTGAGGTTTTCTGCCATCTCATTGAAGATAGGGGCAGTCTTGAGATTGTCTGTCATCTCATTGAAGATAGGGGCCATCTTAGGTTGTCTGTCATCTCATTGAAGATAGGGGCCGTCTTGAGGTTGTCTGTCGTCTCATTGAAGATAGGGCCGTCTTGAGGTTGTCTGTCATCTCATTCAAGATGACCTGAACAGTTGCTAGTACTATCAATCTACCTATCTGTGTATGTGAATGTGTGTTTATCTATCTATCAATCAATCAATCTATCTTTCTATCTATCTATCTATCTATCTATCTATCTATCTATCTATCTATCATCTATCTATCTATTGTCTATCTATCTATCTATCTATCTATCTATCTATCCATCCATCCATCCATCTATCTACTTATCTATCTATCTATCTATCTATCTATCTATCTGCCACTGCAGGTATGAATGCGTATCTCCCCCTATTTCTTCAATCTAAGACATAAGAGCAAGCTTTGTTTATAATTCAATATTTGTTTATAATTCAATATTTATTGCAGTCATTGCAACACCAAGCTGCTCTGTAAGTTGCTGGGACGGTGCTCGGTACTTATCCTTGGAATTTATTAGTTTGTTGTTATCTATCTATCTATGTATCTATGTATCTATCTATCTATCTATCTATCTATCTATCTATCTATCTATCTATCTATCTATCTATCTATCTATCTATCTATGTACACACACACACACATACACACACACACACACACACACACACACACACACGCACGCACACACACACACACACACACACACACACACACACACACACACACACACACACACACACACACACACACACACTTTCATTTAAAAAAGAAATCTTAGCTGATTTAGTCAGATTTAGATGGGCAATGAAAGAATTCTCAAGGATTGATGATTGATGAATTTACTCCATTGATCCTATTAGTTATGCTTTGATATCTGCCGGTGTCGCGCCTGTGGACAGCATGGCTTCTGGTCTGACCACTGTGGGCAGCAGGGCTTCTGGTCTGACCACATTTCCCCAGTGGAGGCCAACGCGTGGACTTCTGCACAGCAAGGCTGATACAGGCAAAGTGCAACTATCGATCCGAGCTTTGCTTCAAAGGTTGTCGACAGGCGTTATCCATATCGATTTCTTAATTTCCAGACGATGTAATCAAATAATCCCTGAAAATTGTTGCGTAGCAAGTCAACTATGGGCCAGAGAGAGAGAGAGAGAGAGAGAGAGAGAGAGAGAGAGAGAGAGAGAGAGAGAGAGAGAGAGAGAGAGAGAGAGAAAAGAGGGGAGGGAGGGAGAGAGACAGACGGACAGACAGACAGACAGACAGACAGACAGACAGACAGACAGACAGACAGACAGACAAACAGACAGAAACAGAACCAGAGAAACAGAGACAGAGACAGAAGAAGAAGAAGAAGAAGAAGAAGAAGAAGAAGAAGAAGAAGAAGAAGAAGAAGAAGAAGAAGAAGAAGAAGAAGAAGTGACTGGTCAGCCTCCATTTATACATCTCTGAAGAATTGATGACAGAATTCCACAAACGGAAATTCTACTGCAGGCAAAAGATACCTTGGAAAATACCAGAAGCGTTTCAAAGATGTTTGTTAACGTCGCTTGCACAGATGAGATTGCTTTGATCGATCAGCTCCTGAAAGGTTAGAGGACTGATGATGATATTGCTTTGATCGATCAGCTCCTGAAAGGTTAGAGGACTGGTGATGATATTGCTTTGTTCGATCAGCTCCTGAAAGGTTCGAGGAATGGTGATGATATTGCTTTGATCGATCAGCTCCTGAAAGGTTAGAGGACTGGTGATGATATTGCTTTGATCGATCAGCTCCTGAAAGGTTAGAGGACTGGTGATGATATTGCTTTGATCGATCAGCTCCTGAAAGGTTAGAGGACTGGTGATGATATTGCTTTGATCGATCAGCTCCTAAAAGGTTAGAGGACTGGTGATGATATTGCTTTGATCGATCAGCTCCTGAAAGGTTAGATAACTGGTGATGATATTGCTTTGATCGATCAGCTCCTGAAAGGTTAGAGGACTGGTGATGATACTGCTTTGATCGATCAGCTCCTGAAAGGTTAGAGGACTGGTGATGAGTACTACCTGACGACTGGTCATAAGTACTATGTGATGACGACTCAACGATAGACAGGTCTATTCCTGTAGAGGACTGGTCATAAGTACTATATGACAACGACTCAACGATAGACAGGTCTATTCCTGTAGAGGACTGGTGATGTGTACTATATGACGACTCAACGATAGACAGGTCTATTCCTGTAGAGGACTGGTTATGAGTACTATATAACGACGACTCAACGATAGACAGGTCTATTCCTGTAGAGGACTGGTGATGAGTACTATATGACGACGATTCAACGATAGACAGGTCTATTCCTGTAGAGGACTGGTCATGAGTACTATATGACGACTCAACGATAGACAGGTCTATTCCTGTAAAGGACTGGTCATAAGTACTATGTGATGACGACTCAACGATAGACAGGTTTATTCCTGTAGAGGACTGGTCATAAGTACTATATGACAACGACTCAACGATAGACAGGTCTATTCCTGTAGAGGACTGGTGATGTGTACTATATGACGACTCAACGATAGACAGGTCTATTCCTGTAGAGGACTGGTTATGAGTACTATATAACGACGACTCAACGATAGTCAGGTCTATTCCTGTAGAGGACTGGTGATGAGTACTATATGACGATGACTCAACGATAGACTGGTCTATTCCTGTAGAGGACTGGTCATGAGTACTATATGACGACTCAACGATAGACAGGTCTATTCCTGTAAAGGAGTGGTCATAAGTACTATGTGATGACGACTCAACGATAGACAGGTCTATTTCTGTAAAGGACTGGTCATAAGTACTATATGACAACGACTCAACGATAGACAGGTCTATTCCTGTAGAGGACTGGTGATGTGTACTATATGACGACTCAACGATAGACAGATCTATTCCTGTAGAGGACTGGTTATGAGTACTATATAACGACGACTCAACGATAGACAGGTCTATTCCTGTAGAGGACTGGTGATGAGTACTAGATGACGACGATTCAACGATAGACAGGTCTATTCCTGTAGAGGACTGGTCATAAGTACTATATGACGACGACTCAACGATAGACAGGTCTATTCCTGTAGAGGACTGGTCATAAGTACTATGTGACGACTCAACGATAGACAGGTCTATTCCTGTAGAGGACTGGTGATGTAGAAAGAAACTCGTGGAGAGCGTGGCAGCAGAGAGTCCTCAGAAGAGAAGCCCCCTTCAAGCAAGTGTTTCGGCCCTTATCTCCTGACACTATAGGGGGGTTGGGCCACACCCGGTTCATGACTCCGGATGTCCCTCTGCTGCCCCTTTTTTTCCCCCATCTTGGGACGAGCCATGGCTGGGATTCGAACCCATGACCCTCTGGACATGCTCATTTTCTACTTAATGACTCGCGCTTTAACCACTGAGCCACAGGGACACCTGATATTTGTAGGGAAATTAAGCCTTATGAAGTTCACTTTTGTTCCTCCTTGACCAGATCCAGCTTGAGCACCTCTCTGCCGCTTCTGCCATTGCTTTCAGGGCTCTGGTTTTTTCCTTCCCTGCAACTGAGAGCTGTTTCATGAGGCTGTATGCAGACGTTCCTACAAATCCCCTAGCTCCAATTTCTGCAGTGAGGACTTTGACCTGATAGCCTTCTCTCCTCAGGCTGTTTGCCAGATCAGCATATTTTTCAGTCTTGTAGATTTGAGCTGCCTCCATTCTGTTCTCATATGGCACCGTGAGCTCGATCATGATCAGCTGCTTGGTTGACTTAGAGTGGACTACTATGTCTGGTCTCATGCCACTCTTGCTGATGATCTCTGGGTAACTCTTCCATTCTGGGAGGTCTGCAGTGCACTCCCAGTCATCTGCCCCATCCAGTAGACTCTGCCTGCATGTTTCGAGTGGCACTGTTGTTCTTGGCCATGATTTGCTGCCTCCTGCCGTGAAGAATGTTGCGGGTGCTTTTGGAGTCCTGATTCTCCCTTTTGTGGTGTTGGTACTAGCCCAGACTACTTGTACAATTTCTTTGAGCACTTGGTTGTGCCCCCATGTGTACCTTCCTTGAGCCAGGGCTACTTTACATGAGCTTAGAACATGCTCCACTGTTTGTTTTTTATGGCAGAGGGGGCATGCAGGATCGTCTGTTTTCCCCCACTTCACCAGGTGTGCATTTGAGGGCAGAAGGTCATATGCAGATCTGAGAATGAAGCTGATCCTGAGAGGGGCCATGTGCCAAATGTCATTCCAAGTTAGACTTCTTTGGAGTGCATTCTCCCACGTTGTCCATTGCCCTTGCTGGGTCTGCTGGACTGCTTTTTGGAGTCTTTTTTGGTCTTCTTCTTTTCTCATCTCCTGAATCATCATGTCTCTTTTGGCTTTTCCTTTGGCCTTTGTCCACCATTCAGTTTTGGTCACCCCCAGTCCTTGTCTGTTGGTCTGTGTGTGTCCTGTTATTTCTCTGATCTTGAGACTTTCTTTTGCAGAATCCATCGCCTCTTGAACTTTCCATTTTCTGCCTGTCTTCAGCTGGGGCTTGATTGCTTCTACCACCTTGTCTCCTGAGTCCTCCAGCATGCTTTGAAGTCTGATCTTCCCTGCTTTGTATTCCTCCAGGATGGATTTCAGTGGTAGTTTGAGCTTTGCTTGGCGACAGTACAGCGCGATGTCAGTCAGACAGGGTGGGACACCAAGCCATTTCCTTGTGAACTTGTTGATTTTGGCTTCCATTGCCTCCACTGTGCTGGTGCAGATGTCGTATATCATCAGAGGCCATAGGAGCTTTGGTATCAGCATGAACTGCAGACACCAGACCTTGTATTTGCCAGGGACCCACACTGGTCAATGGTCTCCAAGCCTTCTTCCGCCATCTGCTTGGTTTCTTTTGCTCTTTGTGTGTCTTTCAGCGTATCATCATACCATCTTCCAAGGCTCTTGACTGGTTCTTCTGTGACTGTTGGAATGGCCTGGTTGGCAACACTGAAGACCACAGATTCGGCCACTTTTCCTTTCCTCAGTGAGAGACTCCGTGATTTCTTTGGCTTGAACTTCATTCTGGATGAGGCAACTATGTCGTCCAGCCTCTCCAGCACATGACGTGTCTCGTCTTCTCTGGATGAAATCACTGTAGTGTCATCCATAAAGGCCTTGAGAGGAGGCATCTTGTATCCATCGCCAAGGTCTGTCTGTCTCGCGTTGTTTGTTGCTGCTTTCAAGATGAGTTCCATTGCCAGCACGAACAGTATCGGGGAAATTGCACAGCCCATTGCAATGCCCACTTCCAAGTTGATCCAATCAGTTGTGTACTCCTTGGTAGAGAACCGCATTGAGAAGCCATTGAAGTACTTCTTGAGCATGTCGCGGATGTTCTTTGGCACATGGTACATCTCAAGAGCCAACTGTATCATCTCATGGGGCACAGATCCATATGCGTTTGCCAGATCAAGCCACACTACGTCCAGGTCTCTCTTTTCTGTTTTTGCTTTTTGGATTGCGTCCAGATCATTGTGGCGTGTTCTACACAGCCAGCCACGCCTGGGATGCCACCTTTCTGGACTGACACATCCAAGTACTTGTTTTCCATCAGGTACTTGGTCAGCCTTGCTGCCATGACAGAGAAGAAGATTTTCCCTTCGACGTTCAGTAGTGATATTGGCCTGAACTGGCTGATGTCACTTGAGTTTTGCTCTTTGGGGATGTACACACCATCTGCCGTCATCCACTGGCCGCTGATCTTCTGGTTTCTCCAAGCCGATCGCAGCAGCCTGTGGAGCCACTCCAGCACCTTGGGACATTTCTTGTAAAGCTGGTAAGGTATTCCGTTTGGCCCTGGTAATGATTTGGCTCTGGCTTTGTCGACCACCTTCTTGATTTCCGCCAACGTTGGAGGCTTGCCATTGAACTGTTCCTCAGGGTTGGTTGGCCACACCAGATCTTGAATGTCGAGTGGTGCTTTGCTCTGTGAGTCAGAGTTTGTTTTCCTCAGATGCTGCTCAAGAACTCCTTTGTCCACACTTAGGGTCCCAGATTTTGGCTGCTCAAACAGTGTTCTGGCAAACTGGAAGGGGTCTCTGAAGAAGCGCTCTTGTGTCTTCTTCTTTTTGCTCTTCCTCTTCCTCGCAGATTCTGCTTTGCTGAGGGCGCTGTGTTTTTCTTTCAGGTCTTCCCACAGTTTTTCCAAGCCTTGTTTTTCAGCTGGCAGTGCTGTCTTCATTTGCTTCTTGAGGTTGTTCTTTTGGACTCTGATCTTGTCCATCTTTTCTTGGCGTCTGGATTTCTTTGGAGGTGTTTTCTCTTTGGGTAGTTTTACTCCATAGGCGTCTCTACATGTGGCATACACAATGTCCCCATATGTGGCTAGTTTGTGTTCCAGGGTGCTTTTCCCTATCAGTGCATCGAGTCTTTGGACGATTTTTGCATCCAGTTTCTCCCAATCTTCAGTTTCGTTTGCTCGTGGCAGGTTGAGTTTCAGGCGCCTGGTATCGAGGGCCTGTGCACATTCCTCATCCGAACCAACAGCGTGGATGTCCTTGGCACTGTGGTTTAAATCCTGGCCTTGGTCTTCTGACGTCTTATCTGCTGATGCAGTGCGCTGCTGCTCATTCAGATGAGTCTTCACACATCCCATCTTTGTCCTGTGGATCTTCATGCCACGGGTGGTAGCGAAACGCTTTCCACAGACACATGGATATTCCATTTGGTCCATGTTCATAGTCCGTTTGGGATTTGCAGTCGTGATTGGTTGAGCACCGATGGATTCATCATTCTCTCCCCCTTTCGGTGAATCCTGGGAGCATCTTTTCATTTTATTTTTAGTAGCCACATGTTTAAGGCAAAGTGGGGAGCCAGCCCACAGAGCCCTTGGTTCTGGTCTTTCCCAGTGTCCTCCGGTCTTTCCCGGACGTCCTCCGGCCTATTCCCGGAAGTCAATGGTTTACCCATGCATCAGTAGAAAGAAACTCGTGGAGAGCGTGGCAGCAGAGAGTCCTCAGAAGAGAAGCCCCCTTCAAGCAAGTGTTTCGGCCCTTATCTCCTGACACTCTATGAGTACTATATGACGACGATTCAACGATAGACAGGTCTATTCCTGTAGAGGACTGGTGATGTGTACTATATGACGACGATTCAACGATAGACAGGACTATTCCTGTAGAGGACTGGTGATGAGTACTATATGACGACGACTCAACGATAGACAGGTCTATTCCTGTAGAGGACTGGTCATAAGTACTATATGACGACGATTCAACGATAGACAGGACTGTTCCTGTAGAGGACTGTTCATGAGTACTTTCTGACGACGACTCAACCATAGACAGGTCTATTCCTGTAGAGGACTGGTCATAAGTACTATATGACGACGATTCAACGATAGACAGGTCTATTCCTGTAGAGGACTGGTCATAAGTACTATATGACGACGACTCAACGATAGACAGGTCTAGTCCTGTATGCTCCGCAAGAGAGTACATACTAAGGTTCCCTGAAAGATTCCCTAATTTTATCACCGTTCTGAATACATAATAAAAGAAGTTTCCATAGGATTAAAACAATCAGAAGAAAAATGGTTTCTGAATATTAAATCATTAGGAAATAATCTACAAATTCATTAATCAGTGGTGTTCTCAAGTAGACAATGGTCGGTGTATTAACTGAAATGCATTCTTCTGCCGCAGGGCATCACTGTGACTAGAATCTGTATTGTATATTATCTGTACTAATAATGTGTTGCCTGTGCCTTGGGTATGTTGTTTTATTCCACATCTTGGTAAGATATTTGAAAGTAGGAATTCAGTTGAAAAAGAAAATTCCGTAAGTACGGACAAATATAACCGAAGAGAGATTCTATAAGAAAAATTATCACCGTTTATCATTTCAAGGTTCAGTGAAACTTTTGTCTGCTTTCGAGTAATGTTTATTTCATGTTTTCGTATGTAAAATGTTACTGTTTTTGCAGGAAAAAGGTAAAGTGATCTGTACTGTTTTGTGACTTAATTATGTAAGAAATGCGATTTTCATACACGTGTGAGACTGTTACGTGGTGAGGTGACAGCTAGCATCGCGTTCAAGACTAGGACACCCCCAGCTATCAGTCAGAATGGTTTTAGTAAATAGAGTGCTTCCATGGTGGAGGGTTTGCTGATGTGGTCACCTTTCCTGCATGGATGACGACGGAATAGACAAGGACGAAGATTCTGCTTTAGGCAAGCGACACTTGGGTCGACTCCGATAACGCTCCATGAAAAATGTTGAGCATTACTGACATGGAGAATGGTTCCACAGTCTGGTCGTCATGGATACTGGTTCCACAGTCTGAGCATTACTGACATGGATACTGGTTCCACAGTCTGAGCATCACTGACATGGATACTGGTTCCACAGTATGAGCATCACTGACATGGATACTGGTTCCACAGTCTGGTCGTCATGGATACTGGTTCCACAGTCTGGTCGTCATGGATACTGGTTCCACAGTCTGGTCGTCATGGATACTGGTTCCACAGTCTGGTCGTCATGGATACTGGTTCCACAGTCTGGTCGTCATGGATACTGGTTCCACAGTCTGGTCGTCATGGATAATGGTTCCACAGTCTGGTCGTCATGGATACTGGTTCCACAGTCTGAGCATCACTGACATGGATACTAGTTCCACAGTCTGGTTGTCATGGATACTGGTTCCACAGTCTGAGCATCACTGACATGGATACTGGTTCCACAGTCTGGTCGTCATGGATACTGGTTCCACAGTCTGAGCATTACTGACATGGACAGCCCTGATGTGGCCCTTTGCGGTCGGCTGGGCTATAAGCAACATTATCTTATCTTACTGACATGGATACTGGTTCCACAGTCTGAGCATTACTGACATGGATACTGGTTTCACAGTCTGAGCATCACTGACATGGATACTGGTTCCACAGTCTGGTCGTCATTGATACTGGTTCCGCTGTCTGAGCATCACTGACATGGATACTGGTTCCACAGTCTGGTCGTCATGGATACTGGTTCCACAGTCTGGTCGTCATGGATACTGGTTCCGCTGTCTGAGCATCACTGACATGGATACTGGTTCCACAGTCTGGTCGTCATGGATACTGGTTCCGCTGTCTGAGCATCACTGACATTGATACTGGTTCCACAATCTGGTCGTCAGCCTAAGGGAGCAAGAGGTTTCAGGTGTTTTTTTTCAGTTTCAAGGACGTGTCACTGTGTACGGACTAGTTCATATACGCTGCACCACATCCGCTAAGTTTTGAGACCACACTGCGCATGATTTAGAGCTGATGGATAAATGTATTAATGGCAAAGACGAGAGAATTGAAGAAGAGGGTCTCGTGGATAGGCCTTAGCAGATGTCTGACCTATGCAGTGGCCCAACACGCTGCTCAGATCTTGAGTACCTACCTAACATTGGCTGTGAATCAAAGGATTAATAGGATCACATCTTTGTTGCTGGGTCGTCAACAAAACAAAACAAAACAAAGGAATGGCAGTACAGAAGCAACGCGTTTAGAAAAACAAGGTCTTCCACATACACACAAGAGAGAGAGAGAGAGAGAGAGAGAGAGAGAGAGAGAGAGAGAGAGAGAGAGAGAGAGAGAGAGAGAGAGAGAGAGAGAGCATGTTCAGCCGCTGAGCATGAGGGGAGAGAGAGTTTCTACGGGCATGACTTTGCGAGTCTGTTTTTGACACAATACACACCATTCGGTCCAGACTGTAACCACTGCACACGGTGTGCACAGGTCACATTTTCGGGTGGATTACTGCGTGGTGACTCTGTTACTGCGTGGTGACTCTGTTACTGCGTGGTGACTCTGTTACTGCGTGGTGACTCTGTTATCGACGAAATGCCACTGATGAACGAAATACGGTCCTCAAGGATGTTTGCTGCTGATCTGAAGGATATTTACGATGTTCACTAAAGTTTTCCAAATAGATGAGGATGTTCATTATGCCTCCTGATGAGTCTAAAGATGTTGACTGGTGTTTGATGATGACTGTGAGGATGATTACCAGCGCACACTGACATCTCCAAGTATGTTGACAGGTGTTTCCTAATTATGCTAATGATCTCCTCCTCCTCCTCCTCTCCTCCTCCTCCTCCTCCTCCTCCTCCTCCTCCTCCTTCTTCTTCTTATTCTTCTTCTTCTTCTTCTTCTTCTTCTTCTTCTTCTTCTTCTTCTTCTTCTTCTTCTTCTTCTTCTTCTTCTTCTTCTTCCCCTGAACTGTGTAAAGAGCGATCACCCTTAACCCCCCGTTCCTCCCCCCACCCTCCTCTGTTCCTACAGTTACTATGACGATGATTACCGGTATTTGCTGATTTATAAGAATACTGAAGGGTGTTTGTTTTAACGACTGAAGATGATAACTGCCACTTCCTGATAACTGATGAACGTAAGCAGGGCTTCCCATTTCACTTTTCACTTTCTAAAGTAGGCTCATGGAGTCAGTCAGTATCATGGCTTGTTGAGTTTGAAACTGGCTTATGGATGTAAGCCAGTGGAGTGCTGTGTCACTGCTTCTACCTCCATTGTTAGACTTGAAGTTGTTAAACTGTGCGCACCATTGTCTTCCTGGATAGTTCGGCCATTTTGCTTCACTGTGTATCCCCAGCCTGACTTACCTTTGGTGACAGAGCCGTCAGTGTATATCACAATATCATCTTTTGTGCAAAGGTCTTCTACTAGCATCTAGATTTCTGCGTTAGAATGAATTAATGCGCAGCCTTCCATTGGAGAGACTCATATGGATGTACTTCCCTGGGCATGCTGGAGTTAAAGGAAACGAGAGAGCACACACACTGGCTGGCAAGGCAACGATAAAAACTGGATTGCTGCTTGGCCGATCTGATGTGATAAGAAATCTGAAGAATCACTTAAGCAAACAAGAGCAAAGCCACTATACCATAGACTATCTTTTAGACCTGAACATCAAGAGAGGAAGTGGCCGCACATCCAGACTTAAGGGAAGAGCAAGAAACATCACCAACCAAACAAACATTGGAATAATCTCGAGGCCAACATTGTGAAGACTGCTAGAGATTGGGGCAAACTCATACTGGGCCTTTTCAATAACAGACACAAAAGATGAAACACATGTCAACTGAGATAAGACTTTGAATCTCTCAGGGTCCCCAGCGTATAATGTAGACGTGTGTGCGCTTGTGTGCATTCATCAGTGGGGTGATGCCAGCATGTTAATGAGAGTGTCCATGGACATCATGAGTAAGCAAGCGTTGATGTGTGAGTGTGTGTGGGAGAGAGAGAGAGAGAGAGAGAGAGAGAGAGAGAGAGAGAGAGAGAGAGAGAGAGAGAGAGAGAGAGAGTGAGTGTGTGTGTGTGTGTGTGTGTGTGTGTGTGTGTGTGTGTGTGTGTGTGTGTGTGTGTGTGTGTGTGTGTGTGTGTGTGTGTGTGTTGTGTGTGTGTGTGTGTGTGTTCATCAGTGGGGTAATGCCATCGTGTTATTTAGACAGTCCACAGACATGTGTGTGGAAGCGTTGGTGTGTGAGTGTGTGTGAGAGAGTGTGTGTGAGTGTGTGTGTGTGTGTGTGTGTGTGTGTGTGTGTGTGTGTGTGTGTGTGTGTGTGTGTGTGTGTGTGTGTGTGTGTGTGTGTGTGCATGTGCTTGTGTGTGTGTGTGTGTGTGTGTGTGTGTGTGTGTGTGTGTGTGTGTGTGTGTGGTGTGTGTGTGTGCGCGTGCGTGCGCGCGCGTGCATGCGTGCGTGCGTGTGTGTCTTTGTATGTGGGCGTGTGCGCATGTGCGTGTGTGTGGATTTGTGCGCTTATGTGTGTGTGTGTGTGTGTGTGTGTGTGTGTGTGAAGGGGAGGAGTTGTTGTTCTTATTGTTATATGTATGTGTGTGTGCGCGCGAGTGTGCGCGTGCACTTATATGATGTATCTGATGGTCTTGTTCTTGTTCTTGATCCTAAGTCATCTTCTGAACATTCACGCAGGCAGTCACAACACACACACGCACTCACTCACGCAAACGCACACACACACACACACACACACACACACACACACACACACACACACACACACACACACACACACACACACACACACACACACACACACACACACACACACACACACACACACACACACACACATACACACACACACACACACACACACACACACACACACACACACACACACACACACACACACACACAAACACACGCACGCACACACATACGAACGTGTGCGCGTTCGTTCGCTCGATCTTACCCACACACATATACATATGTGTGCATGTGCACGTCCACACCGACACACGCGCGCACACACACACATACACATAAGCGCACAAATCCACACACACGCACATGCGCACACGCCCACATACAAAGACACACACATACACACATACATGTACACATATAGCCTATATGCAGATACGTGTGCTCACACAAACCCACAAATGACACACACACACACACACACACACACACACACACACACACACACACACACACACACACACACACACACACACACACACACACACACACACACACGAGCGCCCGCGCGCGCATATACATGCACACACACACACACACACACACACACACACACACACACACACACACACACACACACACACACACACACACACACACACACACACACACACACACACACACACACCACGTGCACGCATGCCTGCGCCCGCACACACACATACACGCCACACACACACACACACACACACACACACACACACACACACACACACACACACACACACACACACACACACACACACACACGCGCGCGCGCGCGCACGCACGCACACACACACACACACACACACCACACACACACACACACACACACACACACACACACACACACACACACATGCGCCCACGCACACACATGGGCCCGTGCCCATACATCATACACACACGTGTACATCCACAACACACACATAAAAAAAGAAGTGGTAAGTAGGCCCTCAAGGTCTGACCAGCGCGTTGTGCTAATGCGTAGGTTAGACATCCGCTGAGTCGTAGCTACGAGACCCTCTTCTGCAACTGTCTCATCTTTGTTGTTAATTCATTTAACCATCAGCTTCAAATCATGCATAATGTTGTCTCAAAACTTATCGGATGTGGTGTAGCGTACATGGACTGGTCTGCACGCAGTGACGCCTCCTTGATGAAACTGAAATTGAAACTGATGAACGTAAAGGTAATATTCGTTAGCCATCTTAATAAGGATGAACGCTCGAATTAGCTGATGACTTGAAGGATAGTTACGGATGTTTTCTGATGACTGTAAGGATGTATATAACTGTTTGCTGATGACTTGAAGGATAGTCACGGATGTTTTCTGATGACTGTAAGGATGTATATAACTGTTGATGACTTGAAGGATAGTTACGGATGTTTTCTGATGACTGTAAGGATGTATATAACTGTTTGCTGATGACTTGAAGGATAGTCACGGATGCTTTCTGATGACTGTAAGGATGTATATAACTGTTGATGACTTGAAGGATAGTTACGGATGTTTTCTGATGACTGTAAGGGTGTATATAACTGCTTGCTGATGACTTGAAGGATAGTCACGGATGTTTTCTGATGACTGTAAGGATGTATATAACTGTTGATGACTTGAAGGATAGTTACGGATGTTTTCTGATGACTGTAAGGATGTATATAACTGTTTGCTGATGACTTGAAGGATAAGCAGAAGAGCACACAAAACAAAGTGTGAAGTAACGCAGATTTAATGCACGGCACAAAACAGGACAAGAAATTTTCGGCAATATGCCTTCCTCAGCGACAAAAAAAACACAACATAAACATGCACAATACTCCCCTTGTGAAGCCAAAGTGGTGAATGAAGTAGACAAAGGGACAGTGGAAGAGAGGGTGAGTAGAGTTCGAGGAATAGGGCACGAGGAAAGAGGGTAGAGTAAAGTGAGGAAAAGGAAAAGGAGAGAGAGAGAGAGAGAGAGAGAGAGAGAGAGAGAGAGAGAGAGAGAGAGAGAGAGAGAGAGAGAGAGAGAGAGAGGGGTGGGAGAAAGAGAGGGATAGAGAGAGAGAGAGAGAGAGAGAGAGAGAGAGAGAGAGAGAGAGAGAGAGAGAGAGAGAGAGAGAGAAGGGGGAGAAAGAGAGGGGAGAGTCGTCTCCCCTCTCTTTCTCCCCCCCTCTCTCTCTCTCTCTCTCTCTCTCTCTCTCTCTCTCTCTCTCTCTCTCTCTCTCTCTCTCTCTCTCTCTCTCTCCTTTTCCTCCTCCTCACTTTACTCTACCCTCTTTCCTCGTGCCCTATTCCTCGAACTCTACTCACCCTCTCTTCCACTGTCCCTCTGTCTACTTCATTCACCACTTTGGCTTCACAAGGGGAGTATTGTGCATGTTTATGTCTGTATTGTTTTGTCGCTGAGGAAGGCATATTGCCGAAAATTTCTTGTCCTGTTTTGTGTCGTGCATTAAATCTGCGTTACTTCACACTTTATTTTGTGTGCTCTTCTGCTTTTTTGTCGTGTTTGCTGATGACGCTGATAACGCTGCAGTTTGCTTCATTTGCCGACTTGAAGGATAGTTACGGATGTTTTCTGATGACTGTTAGGATGTATATAACTGTTTGCTGATGACTTGAAGCTGATCACTGGTGTTTGCCGCTGACCGGTAGTCTGTCATTGACGTTTAACGATGTCTGCGGATGACTTCAAGCATGTTCACCGATACCTTCAGATGATGAGCAGATAATTATTTTTTGTTTCTTGCTGACGACTCTAATGATGTTTACTGATTCTGCTGACTAATGTTGTTTACGTGTGTTTAGTGATGATTCTAAGGATGTTTACTGATTCTGCTGACTAATGTTGTTTACGTGTGTTTAGTGATGATTCTAAGGATGTTTACTGATTCTACTGACTAATATTGTTTACGTGTGTTTAGTGATGATTCTAAGGATGTTTACTGATTCTGCTGACTAATGTTGTTTACGTGTGTTTAGTGATGATTCTAAGGATGTTTGCCAGTGTCTGCTAATGAATCTAAGATATTTACTGGTGCTTGACTCTAAAGATGTTTACTAATGTCTGCTGATAACACTAAGGATGTTTAGTGGTGTTTGGTGATGACTAAAGATGTTTACTAATCTCTGCTGATAACACTAAGGATGTGTAGTGGTGTTTGCTGATTACTCTAAAGATGTTTACTAATGTCTGCTGATAACACTAAGGATGTTTAGTGGTGTTTGCTGATGACTCTAAAGATGTTTACTAATGTCTGCTGATAACACTAAGGATGTGTACTGGTGTTTGCTGAGGACACTAAAGATGTTTACAAATGTCTGCTGATAACACTCGGGATGTTTACTGGTGTTTGCTGATGACTCTAAAGATGTTTACTAATATCTGGTGATAACACTAAGGATGTTTACTGTGTTTGCTGAGGACACTATGGATGCTTACAAATGTGTGTTGATGACTCCAAGGGTGTTTACCGATGTCTGGCGGGGATTCGGAAGATGTTAACCGGCGTAAAAGAATGACTCGACGGTTTTTTTTTTCGGTGCATAATGATGACACCAATGATGGTCATAAATGCCGGATGATGACTCTAAAATAAATGCTTGCTGATGATTCTATCACTGTTTATTGATGTCTGCTGGTGGCTTCAAGGATGTTTCCTGATTTCTGATGATGACTCTCAGGATGTTTCCTGATTTCTGATGATGACTCTCAGGGTGTTTCCTGATTTCTGATGGCGACTCTCAGGATCTTTCCTGATTTCTGATGGCGACTCTCAGGATGTTTCCTGATTTCTGATGATGACTCTCAGGATGTTTCCTGATTTCTGATGATGACTCTCAGGATGTTTCCTGATTTCTGGTGACGACTCTCAGGATGTTTCCTGATTTCTGATGATGACTCTCAGGATGTTTCCTGATTTCTGATGATGACTCTCAGGATGTTTCCTGATTTCTGGTGACGACTCTCAGGATGTTTCCTGATTTCTGATGATGACTCAGGATGTTTCCTGATTTCTGATGACGACTCTCAGGATGTTTCCTGATTTCTGATGATGACTCAGGATGTTTCCTGATTTCTGATGATGACTCTCAGGATGTTTCCTGATTTCTGATGATGACTCAGGATGTTTCCTGATTTCTGATGATGACTCAGGATGTTTCCTGATTTCTGATGATGACTCAGGATGTTTCCTGATTTCTGATGATGACTCAGGATGTTTCCTGATTTCTGATGATGACTCAGGATGTTTCCTGATTTCTGGTGATGACTCCAAGGGTGCTTACTGCTGACTGCTGATGATCCGTGAAGTTTACTAATGACTGTTAATGACTGTAAAGATGATTCCTGATGTATGTTGATGATCCGTGAAGTTTACTAATGACTGTTAATGACTGTAAAGATGATTCCTGATGTATGTTGATTATCCGTGAAGTTTACTAATGACTGTTAATGACTGTGAAGATGATTCCTGATATATGTTGATGATCTAGGGATGTTTACTAATATCTGCCGATGACTGCTGATGATCTAGGGATGTTTACTAATGTCTGCCGATGACTGATGATATTAACTAATGTCTGTTAATGACTGTGAAGACGTTTACCTGTGTCTGTTGATGGCTATAATGATGCTTACTGTGTCTGTTGATGACTATAATGATGCTTACTGTGTCTGTTGATGACTATAATGATGCTTACTGTGTCTGTTGATGACTATAATGATGCTTACTGTGTCTGTTGATGACTATAATGATGCTTACTGTGTCTGTTGATGACTATAATGATGCTTACTGTGTCTGTTGATGACTATAATGATGCTTACTGTGTCTGTTGATGACTATAATGATGCTTACTGTGTCTGTTGATGACTATAATGATGTTTACTGTGTCTGTTGATGACTATAATGATGTTTACTGTGTCTGTTGATTACTCTAAGGATGTTTACTGGTGTCCGCTGATGACTCTAAGGATGTTTACTGGTGCTTATTGATGACTCTAAGGATGTTTATCTGCTTTTGATAATGGCTCAAAGAAAATTTAACGATGTTCGATGATGACTCGAAGAATATATACGAGTGTTTGATAAAGGATATGTGACATGCATTTTGTTTACATTTACATAGGAGTTATTTAGAAATTAATGTAAATCGAACTGCTCACTCTTTTTCTGTCGTTCTCATTCTCAGCCATGAGTGTGTGTGTGTGTTGTGTGTGTTGTGTGGTGTGTGTGTGTGTGTGTGTGTTGTGTGTGTGTGTGTGTGTGTGTGTGTGTGTGTGTGTGTGTGTGTGTGTGTGTTGTGTGTGTGTGTGTGTGTGTGTGTGAGGTGTAGTGTGTGTGTGTGTGTGTGTGTGTGTGTGTGTGTGTGTGTGTGTGTGTGTGTGTGTGTGTGTGTGTGAGTGTGGTGTTGTGTGTGTGGGTGTGTGTGTGTGTGTGTGTGTGTGTGATGTGTGTGTGTGTGTGTGTGTGTGTGTGTGTGTGGTGGTGTTGTGTGTGTGTGTGTGTGTGTGTGTGTGTGTGTGGTGTGTGTGTGTGTGTGTGTGTGTGTGTGTGTGTGTGTGTGTGTGTGGTGTGTGTGTGTGTGTGTGTGTGTGGTGTGTTGTGTGTGGTGTGTGATGTGTGTGTGTGTGTGGTGTGTGTGTGGTGTGTGGTGTGTGTGTGTGTTGTGTGGTGTGGTGTGTGTGTGTGTGTGTGTGGTGGTGTGTGTGGTGTGGGGTGTGTGTGTGTGTGTGTGGTGTGTGTGTGTGTGTGTGTGTGTGGTGTGTGGTGGGGGGGGTGGCGCCTCACATCAAAGGAGGAATAGGGCAGCAGACTGAGATTTGAGGGTCTGTTAGGCTGAAAATGCCCGTCGTTTCGTGCAACATCTAAATAAGATGGAGGGGGGGGGGGGGGGGGGGGGGGGGGTGAACTACTACTAGTATCTCTCCATAAACGATTTTTGTCGTGTATCTATCACTTACAGATAAATATGTGTATTGTTTGTCCGGGCGACGTTGAGATCAATTTTTTAAACGAAGTCAGTTTATTCCAAGACTGATTCAGAGACTAGGTTATTTCAAGTTAATTGTTTTGTCTTTGTTGATATCATTTGTATACAGGAACATGATTATGTATAGGGTACGCAACTCGCTGAATTTCATAAACTTTCTGTGGACTAGCTCTTGAATCCAGTGACAAAGGCTGTTGAATGGAGCTGCATACCATACGAGGATCCATCCGAGTGGGTGATCGTAATGGTGCCGATCAGCGCTTTGACGCTTACTCGCATGACAGCTAGACTCTCAGGCCTGGGTTTTCATGACAGCTAGACTCTCAGGCCTGGGTTTTCATGACTGCTAGACTCTCAGGCCTGGGTTTTCATGACAGCTAGACTCTCAGGCCTGGGTTTTCAGACTCTCAGGCCTGGGTTTTCGCACGACAGCTAGACTCTCAGGCCTGGGTTTTCAGACTCTCAGGCCTGGGTTTTCATGACAGCTAGACTCTCAGGCCTGAGTTTTCAGACTCTCAGCCTGGGTTTTCATGACAGCTAGACTCTCAGGCCTGGGTTTTCAGACTCTCAGGCCTGGGTTTTCACACGACAGCTAGACTCTCAGGCCTGGGTTTTCAGACTCTCAGGCCTGGGTTTTCATGACAGCTAGACTCTCAGGCCTGGGTGTTCAGACTCTCAGGCCTGGGTTTTCACACGACAGCTAGACTCTCAGGCCTGGGTTTTCATGACAGCTAGACTCTCAGGCTTGGGTTTTCATGACAGCTAGACTCTCAGGCCTGGGTTTTCAGACTCTCAGGCCTGGGTTTTCATGACAGCTAGACTCTCAGGCCTGGATTTTCAGACTCTCAGGCCTGGGTTTTCACACGACAGCTAGACTCTCAGGCCTGGGTTTTCATGACAGCTAGACTCTCAGGCCTGGGTTTTCATGACAGCTAGACTCTCAAGCCTGGGTTTTCAGACTTTGTAATCCAGGAGAGGAACCAGCAGGTTTACCCCCCCCCCCCCAACTCCCCTTCCTAACTCCTACCTCTGCTGCCCCGCACTCCTTTCCCTGTTGCTCATTCACCCCCACAACCACATCCCTCGTTCCTTGCCCTTCTTGATGCCTTCGCCGTAGGTCTCAATCGATGAGGCTGTCGTTTAAGCTGCTTGCACATGGTATTCGGCGCACAGAACCGAATCGATGCGACGACTGTGTGTCTGGTGTTGTATACGTGATGGTTTAGAGTGAAGCAAATCTCTCTCTCTCTCTCTCTCTCTCTCTCTCTCTCTCTCTCTCTCTCTCTCTCTCTCTCTGTGTCTCTCTCTCTCTCTCTCTCTCTCTCTCTCTCTCTCTCTTCTCTCTCTTCTTCTTCTTCTTCTTCTTCTTCTTCTTCTTCTTCTTCTTCTTCGTCTTCTTCTTCTTCTTCTTCTTCTTCTTCTTCTTCTTCTTCTTCTTCTTCTTCTTCTTCTTCTTCTTCTTCTTCTCTGTCTCGTGTCTATCTATTTATCTTTCGCTGTCTGTATCTGGATGATTTCGTCAGTCAGTTGGTCAGTCTGTTTGTCTGCCTGTACAGACAGTCTGTCGGTCTCTCCTTCTCTGTCTCTGTTTCTCTTTGTCTCTTGATCTCTCTGTCTCTGTCTCTGTCTGTCTGTCTCTCCTTTATTCTCCCTCCCCGTTTGGGCTTCCTATCTGCCTCCTGTGTGTCTGTGTGTCCTAGATCTGTATGTTCGGCTGGCTGGCTGGCTGCCAGTTTGTCCGCGTGCCTGTCTGTCTGTCTATCCCTGCCTCTTTGTCTGTCCCTGTCTCTCTGCATTTCTGTCCCTCTGTCTGTCTATTTCTCTGTGTGTCTGTCTCTCTGTCTGTCTGTCTCTTTCTCTCTCTCCACCATCGAATAAAATACTGTGTGCAGAGAAGCTGTCCAGTTTGCGCATGATATGTTGCAATATCATGATAAACCAAGCCGAAGGATGTAGGCAGAGACAGAGAAGGAGAGGGGAGAGAGAGAGAGAGAGAGAGAGAGAGAGAGAGAGAGAGAGAGAGAGAGAGAGAGAGAGAGAGAGACAGACAGACAGACAGACAGACAGACAGACAGACAGAGAGAGAGAGAGACACACACACACACACACACACACACACACACACACACACACACACACACACACACACACACACACACACACACAGATATTCAGACATACACACATACATACATGATGATGATGATGATGATGATGATGATGATGATGATGATGATGATGATGATAATGATGATGATGATGATGATGATGATGATGATGATGATGATGATGATGATGATGATGATGATGATGATGATGATGATGGATTCTCCCGTCGTGTCCGACAGATAAGTAGGCAGGCAGGTCATCTGCTGATGTGGGTCCTTATGTGGGAATGAAGACCAGTTCTTGAGGCACGAAGTCGTCCACATACGCTGCATGGAATGGAGTCCTGTAAGGATGGGCTCCATTTTCTCCGATTCTTCTTTTCCTGGATGGCGGCTGCTCTGTTGCGCTCGAATGTCTTTGTGCCCTTGGTTCACCGTTGCTTCCACTGTGTTCTGTCAAAGGCGACATCTTCCTAGGAAACAGTGTCGATGTTGCAGTTTCTGATGTTGGCCTTCAAGGTGTCTTTGTATCTCTTGAGAGGTCTTCCTTGGTCACGTTGACCTTCCTTCAGTTGTCCACAGAGCAGCATCTTTGGAATTCTGCTGTCCTCCATACGGACGACGTGTCCTGTCCATAGGAGCTGGCTTTTGATGGGTACACACTCCATGCTGGGTAGGCCACACTTCCTCAGGACCTGTAGGTTGGACACTCTGTCTTGCCATTTGATGCTGCAGATCTTGCGCAAGCATCGTTGATGGAACTGTTCGAGTTGTTGGATGTGCCGGCGGTACTTGGTCCAAGTCTCACAACAGTAGAGGAGAGCTCTTAGAACCACAGCTCTGTATACGCAACCTTTGTGTACAGTTTGATGCCATGGTCCTGCCACAGACTCTTTGAGCGTCTTTGCTGGTGCGACCGATCACAGCCTGATCAGGAGCAAGATGAACATCCAGCTTGCCCTGAAGAACAAATCGGCCAGAGATAGGCCCCCGAGAAGGCTGAACATTGTTCGCCAGTGTACTAGCAGAGACATTTTGCAAGAAAAAAAAAATCCAGGAATGTCTGTCGAACATCGGTGAAGGCTGAAAGCGAAAGGTGACAGGCACACAGACACCTGGCCAGCACACTAGGCGCTTCACACTAACCGAAATGCACAAAGTGAAACAAGACTTGCGGGCGACACACAGCTTGAAGAAGTTGGAAGAGGCTACACCTTTTTCTGCACTGGGAAGCCTGAAGAAGACCCAAGAACTTCTGGTGTTGGATTTACCATTTGCACAGAACTTGCCCTGGAGGTGGATAGCCTGCCACTTGGCATTGATGATGGCCTAATGATATTGCGGCTTAGGCTTACAAAGGACCGCTTAGCCACCATTAGGCTTACAAAGGACCGCTTAGCCACCATTATCAGCGCCTCCGCTCCAACAATGACGAACCCAGATGACATCAAAGAAGACTTCTATGAGGAGCTGAACCATGTCATCACTGAGGTCAACCACAAGGCCAAGGTCGTCATCCTCGGGGACTTTAACGCTCATGTGGGAAGGGACTCCTCCACTTGGCCCAACGCTCTTGGACGCCATGGCACTGGAAACTGCAATTCCAATGGTCTGCTGATGTTATCACTGTGTGCGCAAACATGAACTTTCCCTCACTAGCACCATCTTCCAGCGGACAGACAAATTCAAGAAAACGTGGATGCACCCCGCTCCAGACAATGGCACATGCCTGACTATGTGATTGTTGGCCAGAGGGACAGACGTGATGTCCTCATCACACGCTGCATGAGGGGAGCTGATTGCTGGTCCCATAATACATACATACAAACATAAATACAAACATACATGCAAACATAAATACATACATACATACAAACATACAAACCTACATACATACATACAAATCTACAAACCTACATACATGCCACACACACACACACACCACACACACACACACACACACACACACACACACACACACACACCACACACACACACACACACACACACACACACACACACACACCACACACATGTATAGACACACGGAGATAGAAATATATACACATAGGTATAAACAATATTCTTTCCTCACATGTATTTAGAATTCTGTGGATCTGGTAGGGTATGTGTGATGAAGCAGTATTCGGGTGCAGAGTTTGACAAGGTGGATGACCCCTTTAACCCCAAAGGGCAATGGGGAAATGGCAGACATCCGGCAAGGTTCAACAGATCTGGGATCTGCTTTCTGAGTCAGTTCCAGAGATCTGGGATCTGCTTTCTGAGTCAGTTCCAGAGATCTGGGATCTGCTTTCTGAGTCAGTTCCAGAGATCTGGGATCTGCTTTCTGAGTCAGTTCCAGAGATCTGGGATCTGCTTTCTGAGTCAGTTCCAGAGATCTGGGATCTGCTTTCTGAGTCAGTTCAAGCGCGTAAACAGAATCCCCCCTTCCCCCTTTGTTTTCCACCAGGGGAAGTAATTGTTGGCCGGGTATTGAATGCGTTACTTCCCGTGTGCATCAGGTACGAAACGCTTACGTCTGTTACCACATTTTAAAACTTCCACCGACAAAAAAGTAGAAAAAATGCAGGTAGTTAAACAGAGACTGACAAATGATAGACAGACTGACAAACAGACCTTAAAACACACTTATAGACAGGATGACCTCTGGATGAAGCTCTGTGCAGTGAGTAGGCCGCCCTCGCTGAAGAGTGTACAAGAAGAAGCTGGCATTTGTTGCAACCTGTGAGGGCAGGCCAGGGAACTGAACGATTCTCTCGCCCGGAAGAGGTTAGTTACCATCGCCAACGAGCAGCAATCTGACAAAGGCAAACAGGAGGCAGGGCACTGTTCCTGTGCCCCCTTCGTCCTGGCTTCTGTGTTCAGACCAACGTTTCACTGAAACACCGCTCTCCCTTCTGCACTTCTATCTCGTTTGAACGGGTCTCCTGATGACCTGAGGGCATGCGTATTCGTCAGCGATTAATGCTGGCATCATTTGTTCATTAGGCTGGAAACTAGAGGAAGAATTGTAATCCTTCCCCTGCACCCCCCCCCCCACCCCCAGCGATTCCCACTCTCTCCCCCTCCCCATCCCTTCTCCAACTCTTACCACCATCACCCCACATCTCCTCCAAGGTAATAACACACACACACACACACACACACACACACACACACACACACACACACACACACACACACACACACACACACACACACACACAGAGCACGCGCGCACGCACGCACGCACGCGCATGCATGCACGCACGCACGCACACACGCACACACACACACACACACACACACACACACACACACACACACACACACACACACACACAACACACACACACACACACACACACACACACACACACACACACACACACACACCACACACACACACACACACCACACACAGTGCACAGCTTGCGGGCAAAGCCTAAGTGCAATGAGTGGGCCGCCCTCACTGAATAGTGGACAAGAAGTAGCTTTCATTTGTGGTAACCTGAGAGGTCAGGTCAAGGAACCGAACAATTCTCTCGCCCGGAAGAGGTTGGTTACCATCGCCAACGAACAGGAGGCTGACAAAGGTGAACAGTGGGACGAACAGGAGGCTGACAAAGGTGAACAGTGGGGCATAGGCTGACAAAGATGAACAGTGGGGCATAGGCTGACAAAGGTGAACAGTGGGGCATAGGCTGACAAAGGTGAACAGTGGGGCATAGGCTGACAAAGGTGAACAGTGGGGCATAGGCTGACAAAGGTGAACAGTGGGGCATAGGCTGACAAAGGTGAACAGTGGGACATAGGCTGACAAAGGTGAACAGTGGGACATAGGCTGACAAAGATGAACAGTGGGACATAGGCTGACAAAGGTGAACACTGGGACATAGGCTGACAAAGGTGAACAGTGGGACATCGAGGCGAAACACTGGTCCTGACCCCTCCTTCTTCTTTGTTCAGACGAATGTCACAGCGGACCACCCTGTCCTCTCTGTCTCTACAGCGGACCACCCTGTCCTCTCTGTCTCTACAGCGGACCACCCTGTCCTCTCTGTCTCTACAGCGGACCACCCTTTCCTCTCTGTCTCTACAGCGGACCACCCTGTCCTCTCTGTCTCTACAGCGGACCACCCTTTCATCTCTGTCTCTACAGCGGACCACCCTTTCCTCTCTGTCTCTTAGTTGAAGGGGTGGCCTGGATGTCACAGCAGACCACCCTTTCCTCTCTAGTTGAAGGGGTGGCCTGGATGTCACAGCGGACCACCCTTTCCTCTCTGTCTCTTAGTTGAAGGGGTGGCCTGGATGTCACAGCGGACCACCCTGTCCTCTGTCTCTTAGTTGAAGGGGTGGCCTGGATGTCACACCGGACCACCCTTTCCTCTCTGTCTCTTAGTTGAAGGGGTGGCCTGGGTGTCACACCGGACCACCCTTTCCTCTCTGTCTCTTAGTTGAAGGGGTGGCCTGGATGTCACACCGGACCACCCTTTCCTCTCTGTCTCTTAGTTGAAGGGGTGGCCTGGATGTCTTGAGGGCATGTGCAGTCGTCAATGATTCATGTTGGCGTCATTCGTTCATTGGGGGGAATGGAAAGGAAGAATCCACCCTCCCCCTGTCCAACGCTCTCCCTTCTCCCACCGTCTTCCTCTACTCCTCCCTCATCTGCCTCTTGGCCTACATCGTATCATCCTACTCCTTCCAACCCCTTCCAAACACACGTCTTCCCTCCTCCACTATCCCTCTCCATTTTCATGAGTTGTTCCCCACGTTGTCTTACTATGCAGAGTGTGATCGTTGAATGTTGAATGCTGAACTTGATTGATGCTTACATGAACCGGGCATTGGAGAGTATGCAATAGAAGTGGGGTTCACACACACACACACACACACACACACACACACACACGCACACGCACACGCACGCACGCACGCACGCACGCACGCACGCACACACACACACACACATACACGCACACACGCACACACACGCGCACGCACGCACACGCACACACACACACACACACACACACACACACACACACACACACGCACGCACGCACTCACGCACGCACGCACGCACGCACGCACGCACGCACGCACGCACGCACGCACACACACACACACACACACACACACACACACACACACGCACACACACACACGCGCGCGCGCGACAAGATTAGACTCTTAACCTTACCTTCCCTTCTTTATCATTCAAACGAATCTTTGCTACTTTATTTTTATACACACACACACACACACACACACACACACACACACACACACACACACACACACACACACACACACACACCACACACACACCACACACACACTCACAACATCAAAGTAATTTCTACCTCGTTCACCTCTCCTCGTTTGCAACACCTCTCCTCGTTTGCAACAGTCTCGGTATTGGTGACGAAACGGACGTCGTTTGGTAAAAGAAAATTTTATGTACTGGTTATTATGTGCATTAGAAGACCGAGCTGATGAAGATCAACACCCAGGCAGCAGTATAGTGACAGTCGGAGGCGAGCCCATCAGGGAAGTAGATTCCTTTGTCTACTTGGGAAGCGTAGTTGACAAGCAGGGGGCCACCGACCGAGACATCATGGCCAGGATAGGCAAGGTGCGTGCAGCATTCATCATGCTAAAGAACATCTGGGCCTCAGGAGAGATCAGAAGGACAACAGAATTGCGCGTCTTCAATTCAAACCTGAAGTCGGTTCTGCTCTGTGGCTGCGAGACTTGGAGAATGACCAAGGCAATACAGCAAACAATTCAGACCTTCATCAACACCTGTCTGAGGCGCATCTTCAAAATCAGACGGCCAGAAAAAAATCAACAATGAAGATCTATGGAAGCAAGCAGGACAGGAACCAGTGGCCAAGCAGATTCTGCGGAGGAAGTGGGGCTGGATTGGACACACTTTCAGGAAGCCAGCATCCAGCACCACACGCCAAGCCCTGACATGGAACCCGCAGGGGAAAACGAAGAGAGGCCGACCTCGCAGCAGCTGGAGGCGAGACACTGAGGCAGAGATAACGAGGCAGGGGACCAACTGGACAGGCATTCAGCGAGCAGCCCAGAACAGAGTGCGATGGCGGAGTGTTGTTGATGGCCTATGCTCACCCTTGAGCTATGGGCCTAAGTAAGTATGTAAGTATCATGTGCATAGGTGTACAGGAACAATCGCGTAAAGACCTTGCTCTAACACATAAAACGAGCAACTCTATAGAACATCGTTTCGATACCAGCTTTCGTTTTTGCAAAACTGACACACTTCATGTTGATCATGTTAATCATGACCGCAGTATCAATACACATTCATGCCGGATTGTAGGATATTAAATCTACACACTTCATGTTGATCATGTTAATCATGACCGCAGTATCAATACACATTCATACTGGATGGTAGGATATTAAATCTGATCAGTGCAAGGGCAGCACGAAAAGAGCAGGTATCCACGCAATGAACGTTCTTTTCTTTTTCAAAGTCACTTTAACTCTCACCTATGTTTATGTCTCTTACAGTTCAGTGTGTGTGTGTGAGCCGGAATAGCTCAGTTGGTAGAGCACCGGACTCGTAATCTTGGTGATCCTGGGGTTGCGGGTTCGAACCTCCGCCGGGGCGTTTCGGTACAGGGGGATTTTTCCCTCGGAGTTAACATTGGTTCTGACTCCATTTCCCATACAGTCCTTCGAATGAGACTGTAAACCGAGGTTCCGTGTGTGAACGCATGCATAATATTTTGCACACACGTCAAATCCCATCGCCAACTTTCGGAAGAGTAGGCCAGTTTGGCCGTTGGTATGGATGACACGTTACACATAGCATGCACCCTGCGTGAGAAATGGAAAGAATGAATGATGGAAGTAAGGAAAATGAATGATCGATATTGAACGATACTGACTGGATGACACGGGAAACGACTGAATGAAGCGCCAGCTGGCAGCTCTTCAGTCGGCACTACCCAGGTAGGCAGCCCGTTGTGTAAACGAGTGTGGATTGTAAAGCGCTTAGAGCTTGGTCTCTAGCTGAGAATAGGCGCTATATAAGTATTCATTATTATTATTATTATTATTATTATTTACCACTCCCGAAGGTGACAGTCTTCTTGCTTCTGTTTAGATACACAAAGAAAAGCGTCAACACACTCAGAATCGGGTTGCAACCACAAAGATTATAAGCAGTAGCACACAATGTTTCTGTCTGTTGTACCCACATTCCTCTTCAAGTGTCAGGTGAAGAAAAACTGTCCATAGACATACAATGATTGTCTGTCTAGCTGTCCATAGACATACAATGATTGTCTGTCTAGCTTTCCATAGACATACAATGATTGTCTGTCTAACCGTCCATAGACATACAATGATTGTCTGTCTGTTGTACCCACATTCCTCTCCATGTGTCAGGTGAAGAAAAGCTTTCCATAGACATACAATGATTGTCTGTCTAACTGTCCATAGACATACAATGATTATCTGTCTGTTGTACCCACATTCCTCTCCATGTGTCAGGTGAAGAAAAGCTTTCCATAGACATACAATGATTATCAGGTTTAGGATTTGTCAATGACAGCTTCAGCTAGTGTCTGAAACAATCCGTGCTGGAGTTATACACAGAGCGGGTGTCTACCCAAATCATCCTTTGTGGGTACCCTTCTGACCATTTTACATGGCATCATAATTTTATAGACTTTCTCAGTATGCTAAAGTCTGTTCAGTCCCCGTCCTTTTCGAATTCAACAAAATAGGCATCAACTAGTTTGGAGAAGGTGGTTATCTTCATCTGTTTACGGAGACCAAAATAAACAGCAGTATCACTGAATATAAGCCAAAATACAAATAAGCACACAAAACAGTGAAAAGTAATGCTGTCACTAATGCGCAGTACGACACAGACAAGCGAATTTCGACAAATATGTCTTCACCAGACGTCACGTTTGGAGAAAGCGTTGGACAGGGAAAGAGAAGGGTTAGGATTCTCTCCAGACGTCACGTTTGGAGAAAGCGTTGGACATGGAAAGAGAAGGGTTAGGATTCTCTCCAGACGTCACGTTTGGAGAAAGCGTTGGACAGGGAAAGAGAAGGGTTAGGATTCTCACCAGACGTCACGTTTGGAGAAAGCGTTGGACAGGGAAAGAGAAGGGTTAGGATTCTCTGGTTTCTTCCCTGATGAACGTTTAAAAGCACACACACACACGCACACACGCACGCACGCACGCACGCACGCACACGCACACACACACACACACACACACTGATGTGCACATCCCTAGCTACACTTCACCAAGTTATTCTCTGCCACGCGCTCTCGCACGCGCGCGATCTGGCGGGTAGAACCAAAAGAAAATGTCAAACATAGATATTGAAACTGTGTGAGAGCATGATTTAGACGATGGCTTGGAAAGAATGTGTGTGTGTGTGTGTGTGTGTGTGTGTGTGTGTGTGTGTGTGTGTGTGTGTGTGTGTGTGTGTATGCGTGCGTGCGTGCGTGCGTGCGTGCGTGTGTGCGTGTGTGTGTGTGTGTGCGCGCGCGCGCGCGTGTGTGCATGTATGTGTGTGTGTGTGTGTGTGTTGTGAAAATTTATTTTGAAAATTGCGAAAAGATCAAACACTGCACACTCTAAAGTCTTAAGTCTCACGTCAGCATTCGGTGAATTATGGAAACACGGAGTTGTCTACCTTGGATTAATCGGGACAGCCTTCGTGAAATCAATACTGGTCCGTGTATTAGGTCGACAAAGAAGCCAAGACATCCAGACAGACGGCGTAAGGAACCGAACCCAATCATCTCTGCAAAACTCCTCGACAAGGGAGTATCTAGGCTGTGAACAGAATCATCACAAAGACATGTTAGAAGACCACACAGACAGACAGACAGAC
>CM031608.1:95793498-95819506 GCA_018398815.1 Conus ventricosus | reverse complement strand
GGGGTGGGGGACGTGCGTGCGGGGGTGGGGGTGGGGGGACGTGCTGGCGTGGGGGTGGGGGGTGGGGGTGGGGGGCGTGCGTGCATGGGGTGGGGGTGGGGGGGGGGGACGTGCGTGCGTAGGGTAGGACAAAAACACACACACACAAACAAACAACAAACAAACAACAAACAAACACACATAGACAGGACAGTGTTGTGAGAAAAGTGAAGGGGGCTTTTTGTTCTTTGTTCACACTTGAACGTCGTAAATTCAAGACAGCCACCGAAAGCACCTATCAGAGTCCTAAATCAATAATCACAGGATCTGTTTCAGTTCTATCGGCGGCCGCCCAAAGGCAGCCTGAAAAGTAGGTGTGCAGGGCGTTGAGTAGAAATGTTTGCCAGGCGGTTACGCGTAACCGTTACTATTTTTAGAAACCGCGTCATACTATCGTCAGTAGTCCAAACCCCACCACGCAGGCCTTCACGCTGTTAGGTTGTCCCTGTGGCCTCAACAGCCGAGCCTTCACTGCTAGCCAGGCGGTTACGCGTAACCGTTACTATTTTTAGAAGCCAGTCACAGTCTCAGGCGAGGTAGAGGGCTTTGTAGGTCAAACAGCAGGTGGTTATAGGATACCAAAGAATCGCAAATTATTGCGCCTTAAAAACCCCTCTAATCTGTCTATTTCTTCTGACATCATCGTAACATGTTGATCTAATTTGTTCACAGTCACTGTCAGTTTCTCAGTCTGTTCTCTTCCCTGTGCCGTTGCTTCGAACAACTAATCTAAGTCCGTGCACATGTACGGCGTTATTTCAATCTCTTTCCGACTATTGTCCTCTGGCCACAGGCACGCACATATGTACGCAAGTATGCACGCAACCACACACCAACGCACGCAATCACGCACACACAGAGATACAAACACAGACACAGAAACAGACACACAGACACACACACACACACATCAAGAATTGAGATTTTATGCAGAGCTTATTCGTCCAATCTGTTGGCCTTCTGAACCTTCCTGACTACCTATAGAAACACTCGCCAGAGCCGCCAAGCACCTGTCGCCTTGCTGACAAGTCAACCGACTTCTACCTGACAACCTAACCAACCAACTAATCAGCTGTTTCTGTTTTAAAACCGCGTCATTCCAATCGTCAGTAGTTCACAAAACTTGCCAGCATTAACCGTTGCTTTACGAGCCGCTTCAATCATTTTTCAAAGTATCTTATATTTCAGTAAAGCATTCTTTTCTTCCTCTGTCCACAATTCCGTTGGTGTTGGCGGCGGTAAATGGAGATTTTGAGCTTGTTGGAAAGTTGTAGCTAATTCCATGTCTTCCACACCCAAATAATTAATCTATAAAGCTGTTGAAAAGGTATTTGTGATTCAAGAACTTTTTCTAACACAGAATCCACACTATCTTCTGAAACTGCAGCTATATTTTGTGCCATATGCAAACACTTCTCTCGCAAAAAATAAAGCACAGTCTTCCACCACCACAGCACTAGGAGAAATGAACAACACAAGTGCTGGGCGGAAATGTCGTCACTACTAATCAGCTGATTCTATCTAGTCTTGTGATTGGTCGGCCGTGACATCAACCCATTGCGTGATCCAAAATTGTCATGTCCGGCCACGTAGTAAGTAATCGGATAGTGCAAAGTCCTTAGGTAGGCCGTCAACTAGCAATTAAAGGCTCGGCCAACTTTCAACAATGCAGCGCCATTTCTTAGAATAAGGAGCCATCTCATCGATAGTCAAAAACGTATCGAAATTGTCTATATCTTGGCCAACAATATTGCCTTCAACGTTTTCATTTCCTTAAACCAACAAACCTTTAAGATAGTCGTTCATTCCAAAGTTATGCTTCACCTAATTCTTTTCAACAAATACTCTAACATGCAGTTAAAGTAAAACTTATGGCCTCGAATAGCAAGAGTTTGTTCTTTAGTAAACATGTTAGCCATTTTAAAATAAAACACAACTAAAACACAGTGGTCACACCGAAGCACAGTCAAAACACAACCTTCTTGTGAAGTAGTCCGGTAAACAATGGCGGCCACAAAGGGGGAGTGACACGTGACAGTCTAGAACATTCGCTAACGCGCCGCCAGGTGTCGCTGTCAACCTGAAATGAATACACCCCCTCACCTGCAAGCCCAGTCTCCCGCTTTATTGATTTTTTGGTCGCAGTTTGTAAGCAGGCCGTGCGCTGTGTGAACGAAGGTCGCTCGTCTGCGCCAGCCGTAATTAAGCGATCAGGTTTCAGCCTCGTAGTCAGCCTATCTGTTACACATAGTTTTGTAGGTAGAAATTAGTCAGAATAAGTGTGCGGATTTTATGTCAAAATATAACTTAGTTTTAAAAGACAAGTAAGTTTTGTAAATTTAGTATTAAAAACGGATAACCCTACACAGTATGTCTGTTTGTTAGATAATCGTTATTTTTTGGTTATTGAAGTCTTACTTGTCAGAGAACAGGAAAAGGCGGCTTTTAGGCACTTTCGCCCAAAAACTTGACGGAGGAGCAAGTGAGTTAGAATGCCCCTTTTCCTGTTCTCTCTTGTAGTGTGAGATTTGAGTGTATCCACCTGTGATGCCATGGAGTTCGATAACCCACTGGTGTACGTAATACTTTATTCATTTGTCCCTCTATGGCTTCCAATTTTTTCGTCATCGTTTCTTCTGCTTTTCCATGACTTTCGCCATAACATCTTCTGTTTCTTGGTTAGGGCCGGATTCATCTCCACGTCATTTGCGAGAATTAATTTCGTCCTTAGATAGTCAGAACTGACTGAAGTCCGTGAAGAAGTTTCACTCGTACCTCTCCTCGGAGGGTGTTTGGAAATATGCCCGTCTCATGTCTTGAAAACATCACGATTCTGCTTGTTTGTATTGGCATGTTCATTGACATTGTCCAGTTCATCGGTGCACTGTTCCTTACTAACCTTGTTTGTGGTACTTTCCCCGTCTCGAACAAAATTCCGAACAAAGTCCCGTTTCGTGTCCACTAGTGCTCAAAGTTATCCCCTTTCGAGCAACTCCGGGTGTCTTCCAATCTTGCATATTTCTGCTTAGCGCATGTGGTCCAAAAGCCACTTGTGTTGTGCCCACAGCGCTCACTAAACACATTGCGGAAATCCAAAGTCCGAAGTAACACATCATCACTTCCTTCACCCCTGCCGCCATTTTCTTCTCACTCGACGCACATTTCGTTTCATGTGGTGTCCGAAAAAATGTCCTATGCGGACTCTCCACGCCTGAGTATCAATCATGACGGCTCTTCTGTGTGCTACAAATCGTTTTGTAAGTTTTCGTGCACTCTCTTCTTACAAACGGGCACTTTCCACTACATAATTTGCTGAAAGTCTGCGCAGCTCTTCACTCACCCTGTCACCTGGTCGCCATCTTGTCGAGAGAGAGAGAGAGAGAGAGAGAGAGAGCGAGAGAGAATCATATCCCGCTTGCAGTTGGAGGCATGGCACACACTACCTGTGCTTGCGATAAAATAGATTTCAATTAAAGATAAAGAAGATTAAACACACTCGAAACACAAGCATTACGGAGTTTTCATTAGGCGAACATTTTGAAATTTAAAATCAATTATTGATGAGTGGATATCAGGTACTATGGTTTATCTAAACACACACACACACACACACACACACACACACACACACACACACACACACACACACACACACACACACACACACACACACACACACACACACACACACACACACACACACGCAGTCACGCACTCACACACGCACACAAATGTGCTCTCTCTCTCTCTCTCTCTCTCTCTCTCTCTCTCTCTCTCTCTCTCTCTCTCTCTCTCTCTCTCTCTCTCTCTCTCTCCATCATGGTCTTTCTTTCTCCGTCTCCTGTTCCCCCATCCTCCGTCCCTCTCCGCTTCCGTCCTCCCATCTTCTTCGCTTCCCCTGACCCTGCTCTCTCTGTCCCCCACCCCACCCCACCCCCATCCTTCAGTCACTCCTTCTGTCATCTCCCCCCCCTCTCCTACTCCTCCACCGCCCCTACCCTCTGCCATAGACTTAGTGGGGGTTCTATGTCACAGAATTAACCAGAATTGTGCACTTCGTGCAACAAGCACAATACTTTGGTATATTGTTCTTTACAATGTTATAATTGATTTCAGATTTGAAGCCACTTCAAAATCGTTTTTTATTTTGAGAAAAAAATAAAAAAGATGAGCCAAAATTCCCGACGATTTTCTAGCGCGAGGTGCCCCCCGTGAATTTATAAAGAAAAATGAATGTAAGCTAAAATTTTTTTCTAATGATAACATTTTGGGGATAATGTTAAAACGTGTAAAAAAATAATATGTAAACCCAAAAATTTGCGGGCCCTTATTTTGTTTCCTTAATTTTCTATGACTTTGTGTCCCAGGGGTGAAAATAAAAAGGGCCGTTTTCCGATCAGGGTTTGTAATTTTCCCCCAGTGAAAACTTGTTTTTCCGGGTAAATTAGGGATTTCCCAGCTCTTCCCCAAATCTTGAAATTCATTCTACATTTGTTTGTTTTCTAAAGCGTACTAATCCCCAATCCTTTCCCTTACTCTTTAAATAAGCGGGCTTTTGGTGGTGTTTTCAGTTTTTTTTCCCTCCCCTTTTGGGAGAATTGGTTTATGTCTAAATATTTTTTTTCCTTTAAAGGCCGGGTTCCCCTCAAAACGATTTTGGGGTCCCCAGGCGCACTTTCCCCCAACACATATTATATATATATATATATTATATTTATATATATTATATATATAGATAAACAAAAAAAGGTCTTTGGGGAAATTTCGGGTTTTTTTAAAAAAAAATACAACGGGGAAAACCCAGAACTTTTTTTATTGACAACGCGAGGAGTCCCGGGGTTTTAGGCCGTGCTGGTGCCACACCCACCCGTGTGTGGTGTTTTTGTGTTGTGTGTGTGGGGTGTGTTTTTTGTGTGTGTGTAATGGAAAAAGGAAAATTTCCATTTGCCCCAAACCCCTTTTCCCCACGAGGAAAAAAAGAGGAAAGAAAAGGGAACAAAAAGCGGGAGTTTAAGAAAAAAAAGGGGAGTGGCGGGAGAGTTTATTTTTGGGAAAGGGGGGCGTTTGGGGTGTGTAAAAGAAAAAAAAGGGGGTGGTAATGGGGGAGTTTATTGGGGAAGGGGGGCCCCCCTTTTGGGGGGGAATTATAAATATAAAAATTAAATATATTATATATATATTATAAAATTTTATTAAAATTTATCCCTGAACAAAAAACCCGTGGGGGGAAAAAAGTGAAATTTTAACAATTCCTCACCCTTCCCAGCAATGTTGCAAAGTTTTTTAATTTAAAAAAAAAAAAAAAATGGGGGAAATATATTATAAATTGAGCCCCCCCTTCCTGTGTTGGGGGGAACCCCATCCCCCCTTTCCCCTTTCAAAGACAGATCTTTTTGGATCGCCTGCTCCTGGCCTTTCGCCGCTGGACCCGGCCCACCCCGGGAGACCCGGCTGATTGTTTTTAATATATTGATTGTATATATATACAATAATATATAATATATATATATTGATGGTTAGATGCTTATAGATTGTCCCCCTTTTAAATGAGTATCCTACCTGGGGGGTGGGATGGTTTTTTGGGATATTTTAAATATTTTTATATATATAAATTAAAATATTTTAAAAATATATATTAATATATTATAATTATAAAAATAAAATGTGAAAAATTTAAGTAGGGGGAAAAAAAGGGTGCAGGTCAAAATTCCCTTCCCATTCTTATGTAATACTTGGGGGGGGGGGGAATTTTAAAATTTAAAAAAAAAAAAATTGAAAGGGCAAAAAATTGGGGGAAATATAAATAGGGGAAGCCCTTTCCCAACTGGGCCTCCTTCCAAACCCCCCAAACATCGAATCCCCCCTGGGACTTTTTATTTGTATGCCTGCTCCAAATCCCTTTTTTGCCCGCGGGACCCAAAATCATCGGGAGACACGGCGGTTTGTGTCTGGGTTTTTTTGGTGCCCCAAATAGAGTCCACCACAGTCCATTTTTTCTGTGGTGTTCTCACCCCCAAAGGGGTTCAAAAAAGAACCCAACACACCCCTCAAAGCCCCAGCAAAGGGGAGTAAATAAACAAAAAAAAAGGGGAAAGGGACAAAAAAAGTTGCTGAAAAAACTAAAAGCATTTTCCCAAACAGTAAAGATATAGGGGACAATTTTTGACCCTTTTTGGGGAGGACCAACCCCAAGGTGAAAGGAGTTTAAAGAAATAAAAACCTCGAGTGGTCAGCTCTGCTGTTAAAATAACCCAAGCATTGTGGGGGCTAAGTTGTCAAAACCCAACCCTTTTCCCTTGGGAAATTTTCCTTTAAGAGATGCAATCTCCCACTATTGCCCCAAACAATAATGCTGAAAATTAAGTATGGGAGAAAACAATTGCAGGTCAAAAATTTTTTCAGTCGTTTTTAGTAATGCTTGGCAAAGTTTTGGCCCTTAAAAAAAAAAAATTGGAAAAAGGAGAAAATGGGGGGAAAATATTATTAAAATTGAAAGCCCATTCCCTAGCTGCCTAAAGGGAATCATCTAATCCCCCCTAAAGGCCCCTTTATTTGTTTTGCCTGCTCCTAGGCCTTTCGCCGGGGCTGGATCGGACTCTTCAGGAGCCCACGGTAAATTGTGTCTGTGCTCTTGGTTCAAAAAAATAAAAAGGGAAATAGTTATGGATTTAGATGGATAAAAAATGGGATGTAGTTTGTAGATAGATAGATAAAATTAAAATAGATAGATATAATGATAGTGTAGATAGATAGATTTATGCTTTTCATGTGATATTATAGATAGCTATATATTTAATGGGATGTCCCATAAGAAAAAGGGGGAGGGGGAAATTGGGGGGGGGGGTTTTAAGAAAAAACTCTCATAATGGGGTGGAGGAGAGGCCGGGGGAAAGGAAAAAGAGCTAAAATTGATTCAAAACTAATCCCCTTTCCATCAGTTTTTTCCCTTTTTTTCCCCCCACCCCGCAATCACCCCCAACCCAACCCCCTTTCTCAGTTATGAAAAGCCCTACCCTGTAGTCCTGTAATCTCACTTATGTAGTGACCCTTACCCATCAGTCATAGATCAATTCCCTATTCCCCCAATGGCTTTAACATACAAACGCCAGCCCCACTATTCCACTTTTTTAAATGCCCATCATCCCACCACTGTAAATCACTCCCCATGACAATAATCATCACCCAAACAATCATTTTTTGTAAACCCCTTTCCCTTCCCCCCAAAACCGGCATTATTGCACCAAGGGCCACAACATTATCCAACTTACAAAACCAATGATCATCTTCCTATAGTACTGTTATCCGAATACCCTTTGACTCCCCCATGGTATCGCCCCCCACCCTCCCCCCCCCCATCCCCCTTTCTTCCTAAAACCCCCAGTTTTAAATCCCTAATGCCACCACTTTTTTTCCCCCTTTCAAAAATGACCATAAATCCTACGTTTTTCGCTTATAACAATGACCCTCCCCCACCAGTCTTTCAAATCCCCTTTCTTTTCCCCCAACGGGACTATTGTCCCAATTTGCACAAATTTTCCCACCTACCTGACAATGCCCCTCCCCCTATTTTACTACTGACCCAAATGTTCCCATCCCCCCCGTCACGGGAAATACTGTACCCAGGGGTCCCCTTCATACGGCAATTATTGGAAATGAGGAAGTAAACCATTTGGAAAAGGAGCGAAAACCCAGCACCCCCAAACAGAACAGGAAGCCCCTTTTTGAAAAAAACAAAAGTTTATCAAGGGGAACCAAAAAGAAAAAAAGGAAGATCTTGAGCAGCACCCTCCTTCAACAAGGGGGTTTGGACCTCCCCGTCCCCAGATAAGACCTTTGTGGACTGACCCCCGGGGACTCCAACTGAGACCAATGCCCAAAATTCCCCCAATAGCAGGTCTTCAAATCACCCCAAGCAGTACACCCCCAACCTTGGGACCCCTGGAGGCCTTCCCCATACAGCACCCCTTAAACCAATTCCCCCCGGGGGTTCCTACCTGTAAAACAAGGGAAGCCCCCACCCCTACTGTACTGTTACTCTAATTTTTAAACACCCTTTCAGCCCATTGTTCCCCCCCCCCCCCCAAGAACGTTTCCCCAACCCTAGCCCCGTTGTTATAAAAAGGGTTTCATCACCAAATTAAGTTTTTTTCCCCTTTATTTATATATTTATTTAAAACCCCCCTTGTGGGGTGTGGGGTGTGTGGGTGTGGTGGGTGTGTGTGTGTTTTGTGTGTGGGGTTGTGTGTGTGTGTGTGTGTTTTGGCATGTCCCTGGATGTGGATAGGGTTGAGTGTTTCCCCCTAATTATCACAATGAAAACCACATTTTAAAAATTTAAAATATTATATATTTATATATTTTATTATAAAATATATTTTAATATAATATAAAATAAATATATTGTGTGTGTGTGTTTTTGGGGGTTTGGTTTTTGGTGTGTGTGTGTGGGTGGGGGTTGTGTGTGTGATGGTTATTTTTAGAAAACCATCATTTCACCCTTCTTGATCTTTTCCCAATTTTTGCCAATTAGCATTATCATACCAAGGCTATTTTTTTTTTTCACTCATGACAATGATAAACCACCCTTTTCCCTTGGGGTTTACCCCTTTCCCAAATGTTCATACATTTTTTTTAAAATATTTTTTATATAAAAATATTATTATATTTTTTTTTTTTTTCTATATTTATATAGTTTTAATATATATATTAATATTATATTTTATAATATTTTTATATAAAATCTATTTTATAGTGTGTGTGGTGTGTGGGGGTGTGTGTGGGGGTGTGTGTGGTGTGTGGGGTGTGGTTTTGTGTGTTTTTAAAAACCCTCCCCACGTTGCCCTCATTATGCCATAATTCCCCCCTTATCCCCCTCCCCCTTTTCCCCCCTACCCTCCCCCCCCCTTTCTTTTTCCCCAAAACAACACATTTGCATAAAATTTTCCCCCCTTTCCAAAACACCCCTGCATACTTTTGTGTGGGGGGAAAGGAAATATGAACTTTCTCTCTCTCTCCCCCCCCCCCTTTAAACCTTTTTCCCCCACCCCTCCAAAATTCTGCCCCCCTTCCCCTCTCAACCCCCCAAAAGGGATTCTTACCCCCCTTTGTTTCTTTCCCCTTTCCCTTTTCCCCACCCTTCCCCACACCCCCCATACATCCCCCCCACTTACTATCATCCCCCTCACCCCCCCTTAAAAATTTTTTATTTTTTATTTATTCATTTATATTTTTTTAATTCTTTTTTTTATTTTTTTTTAAATTTTTTCATTATTTTTTTCTTTCATTTTTAAATTATTACTTTTTCCCATTCTTTTAAATTTTTGGTTTTTAAAACTTTTTTTTGGTGTTATGGGTGAAAATAAAATGACTGAAACAGAAAACGACCCCCCTTTTGGGCTGGCGGCCATCTTGGGAAATTTTGTCAAAAAAAAAATTTTTCCCTTTTTTTTGTAAATAGCCCGGTATTTTTGGTTATGTTCGGGGCCCTGAAATTGTGTTTCTCCCCCAGTTTTGGGTGTTTGTACCCTTAAAATGAAACAATTTTGAAAATTTTTTTCCCAATTTTTGTCGGCCATTTTGAAAAATGCCAAAAAAACACATTTTTAAATTTTTTTCAGGGTGGCTCTAAACGGTTTTTGGGTTCACCCCCTAAAAGGGCCCAAATTCCCCCAAAATTTTGGGTTGCTTTTGATAAAGTCCCTGATTTTTGACATAAAACCCCCCGCTAATGCTTTAAAACCCTTGAAAAAACCAAATTTTGGGGAAAAGTGTTAACACAAAATGGTTCAGGGGCCCTAAGACTTTTACCCCCCTGACTCTTCTGGCGACAGTAACACATTTTTTTTCTTTGTTTTGGTTTTGTTTGGCTAATTTTTTCCCCCGTAAATGGCGGGGGCATGTTTGCCCCCTTGGGAAATTTACCCCTGGCTTCCTATAATGATGGCCAAAATTAAAATTGCCCACTTTTCTGCGCACATGCATACAGAAAAAATTTCCCGCAGAGAGAAAAGTCAGTGAGGCAAAATCCTTTCAAGCCAAAAAACTTTTGGCCCCCCGAAATCCCGGGAAGGGGCCCCCCCCCCCCACCGTGGGATTTGTATTGGGCCCCCCCCCCCCCCCCCAAACCGGGGCCCCCCCCTTCCCGGGCCCCCCCCCCCCCTGGCCACCGGGAAATACCAAACCCCCGGCCCCCCCCCCCCCCCCCCCGGGGGGGGGGGGTTAAATCCCCCCTTTAAATTAAATAAAAAAAATCTTTTTTTATATATTATATACATAAAATTAACAACCGGGGAAAGAGAGAGAAAAGAGAGAGAAAGAGGAGGGAAGAGGGAGAAAAAAAAAGGAGAAAAAACACATAATGTGTGAAAGGGGTTTGTGCTGTAGATGGTAGATAGTGGATGTGATGACAGATTGAAAAAAGGTTTAATCAAAGAAAGTAACTATAGTTTAATACATAGATTGGTAAATTAAAGATTAAAGGATAAATAAAAAAATTTCTAAATAAAAAAATACTTTGGCAGATGGGATAAATAAAATGTGGGGTGTATGTTGTGTTTTGTTATGTGTGTATTGCATGTGAGCGGTGCGCCGCGGGGCCGCCCCCGCGCGTGTGTGGTGTTCTGCGTGTGTTTTTGGGGTTTTGTCTGGGGGGTGTCTGGTGTGAGTGTGTTTGAAGCGTGTGTGTTGTGTGTGTGGGTGTGTGTGGGGTGTGGGGGGTGTGTGTTTTGTGTGTGTGTGTGTCGTTGTCTGTCTGTCTATCTCTAGTTTCTATTTCCCCCCCCCCACACAAAACACACACGCACAAGAAGAAAGAGGGGAGAGAGAGAAGGGGAGAGAGAGAGAGAGAAGAGGGGAGAGAGAGGGGGAGAGGGGGGGGAGGAAGAAAAGGGGTGAAGAGGAAGAAGAAAAAAGAAAAAAAAGGGAAAAAGGGAAAAAAAAACAACAAAACAAAAACCAAGACAGGGGAAAAAGGGGGTTTGTCCCCCCAACGGGGCCCCCCAAACCTTTTGCTCACCCAATTGCATTTCAGGGGGACAGCATTTACCCCCCCCCCAAAAACCCGGCACCGGGGGGGCAATTTTTCTTTCCTCCCGGGCCCCCCTCCCGGGTTTTTTTCCCCCGGCCCCCCTCCTTCAGGGGAAAACACAATTTACTAAAACTTCCCCCCTTAAAACATTTTAAATTGGGCCTTTTCGGCATTGGGGAAAACTAGCGTTCTTTCCCAAAAAAAAGGGTCACGGTTTCCCCCCCCCCTCCCAGACCTTAAAAACCAGCCCTTTGTTAAACCCCTATAAACCGGGGGCCAATTTTCAAAGGGCCCTTGTTTCCCCTTTTCCAAAAAGTATCCCCCCACCAAAAATTTTCCGCCCGAATGGGTTTCCAACCCACCTGGCTTCTTTTTTTCCCGGAGTGGGGGGAAAAATTGACTTCTCCTAAACCTCCTGTAAAGGAAAAAGGGGTTCCAATCCTTTGGGGGTTTACGGTACAAAACACCCCCCCCCACCCCGGGGTTTAAAAAAATTTTTATCCGGGGAATTTTTTTTAAAAAGGTAATAACAATCCCTTAAAACCCCTCTTCCCGGCCCTGGCCTTTCCCCCAAAAATGTTTTTCCTCCCCCCAATGTTTTTTCCCAAAAACAACCCCCCTCCACCCTTTTAAATACCCTTTTCCCCCCCAAAAATTTTTTTTAATTTTCCCCCCTTTATTTTTACCCCCACCACCCCCAAAACCCATTCATAAATTTGTTTAAACCCAAAAATTTTCCACCCTTTGTTTATTTTCCCCAAAACCCCTTCCTTTGGGATAAAAAACCCAAAATTTTTTTTTTAAAGGGATTTTAAACCCAAAAAAAAATACAACTTCCCCCAATAATTAAATGTGAACACAATTTTCCCTTAAAAACCCTTTGGGGGTTAAACCCCCATCTGTTCCCCATAAAAGTAGAAAAATTTTCCCCAGTTTAAAAAAACGTTTCAAATTGCCCCTTTTAAAACCAAAATTTTAAAAACAAAGGTTTGGGGTAAAAATTAAAAGTAAAACTGTTTTTCCCAATTTAAAAGGGGAAAACCAAAATTTTTTGAAAACACAATGTTTAAAAAAGCCTCAAAAATTTGGAATTTTTTTTAAAAGGTTTTAAATTTTTAAATGACAAAAAACAAAAAAAACATTTTAACCCTTAAAAAAATGCTTTGATTTTTCAAGTGAAAAGAAAAAAGGGCCAAAGAAATAAAATTGTTTTTAAAATTTTCCCAAAGAGTTTTTGTTGAAAAAATATTTCACTTCAAACGCGAAATTAACTTTTTTTTCTGAATGAAAAACCCAAAATAAATATTGTAGACAATAACATAAAGTTTTTGGGGGGAACTTTGCCTTTAACGTAATTGCAAATTCCCCCCAAACCCCCCCCCCAAAAACCACAACCCCCCCCAAAAAACCCCCCAAAGGCCGGGGGTCCCCCCTGAAAACCGAAATTTCGTCCCGTCAAGAACCTGGCGAACTTTCCCAGCCCATAAAATACCCAAGCCTCCCCCTCAATAGGGGGGGTATTTCCTTTTTCCCTTTGAGAACTTCTTACGGCGATTGACGGGAGGCAAACAAAACCCCTTTTTTTCCTCCCAACAGTCCCGCCCCCTTTCCCTTTGGGAAAACTGGCATCGGTTCTAAAAATTCTTTGAAAAGGGGGGGAAACTTAAAACAAAAAAATTGGGGTTGAGGGTTCTGAACCACCCCCAAAAAAGTCTTCGGGCCCCCCTAAACCCCACCCCAATACTTTTGTTTTTTTCCCCCTTTGTCGTTCAGAAAAAGGGGGCCCGTGGGGCCGCAAAGGGGGGTACATTCGTCTATAGAAAGCCAAAAACCCGTGAGTGCCCTGATCGTTTTTTGTGGGGTTTTTTAAGTAAATATAAAAAATTTTTTCCCCCTTTTTTCCCTTTTGGCCTTTTTTCCCATGAAATAGGGGGCCCCCAAAAAAACCCTCGAGGGGGTTTAAAACCCCGCCCTTTTTTGGGATGGTTCGCTTAAAAAACCCAAAATTTTGGGCGTTAAAAACCCAATCTTTAATTTAAAAAGGGGGCCCCCCCAGGGATTTTGCCCCCAACCCAAAATATCGTACCCCCAAACTGCGCACCACATTCATGGGTTTTCGGGGGTTTCGCACATTCCAAAAAAAAGCTGGGGCATTTTTGGAAAACCCCGAATGGCATTTTCTTCCATTGGAAAGCCAAAAGGTGTTTGAAAATCCCTGTTTTTTCCCTTGCCCAGCTTCAGCCTTTGGGAATCTCCCATTTTTCCTTTAGTCAAGTCCATTTTCACAAATTTAATTTTCCCCCTTGAGAGCGCCAAAAAAATTTCTTCAATGTCTGGGAAAGGCCCGGGCACAAAACACAGTGATTTTTTTTTTTTTTCTGTAATGGGTGGAAGAAACGCACCGCCCCCTCGGTTTGCCCCCCAAATTAAAACCCGGTGAGCTGTACGGAAGACGTAAAAGGTTCATCCCTTTAAACCCAGCATTACTTTGATTCCCTCCGAAAACCTCTTTTTTTTCCCAAAGGGGGGGGGTAGGGTCGGGTTCGCATGGTTTTCCCGTAGTTAACTGAAAAACTTTGGGGTTAATACCAGTCACTGTACCGGGGGGATCTGTAAACACCCCTTTAAAAGTTTTTCAAAATGTCTTTGAGCTGTTCTGTTTGACTTGAAGAAAAATCATTCGCCGGAACCACCCCACATGGTTTTCCCCCTTTGATAGCAGGTAGGAAGGGGTAAAAATCATCTGCCTGGTTTGATGTTAAAACTCCTACATTTGCTGTTTTTACAAAACCCTTTGGGGCCGTCATGTAGTTTCAGGGTACCCAAAAACATCATGATTTCTGGGCATGTTCCATCAGTTTCTCACATAGGAAATATCCCCCTCAATGATGGGTTTTTGGAACATTTTGGGAAATTTTAACATACTTCTTAAAATGTTCACCTGGAATACCTTTTCGTGTTTGCCCCTTTTTATCTTTAAAAAAAATGTAGAAAGTTTTTCGGGGCCCCCTGAAAAGGACCCTTTCCCCAAAAACCCGAAGTTGTTTTTGTTTCCCCCCCTAAGTAGTACAAGGATTTATTCCCCAAAACCCGAAGGAAGGCCTTTGCTTTTCTGTCTGGGAAAAAATCTTTTACACATCTGTTTTTCTTCACGACTGTTTTAGCAAGTCACATGGGATCCTTCAAAAGATTATCCGTTTATTAAAAGTATTGGGAAACAGTTTTACGTCCGGTTTTGTTTCCCTCTTTTCCCTCCATTGTGCATCAAATAGTCCCAAAAGGGCCCCGGGGAGGTCCCCAAAAGAAATCAAATGGGGAGAATCCCCGCGTTTTTGTTCGGCATTTTCCCCGTATGCGGAAAAAAAAAGCCCGGGTTTTGAAACGATCCCATTCATGGGGTTCTTGTCTTGCCCCAACCCCCCTCAAAAATGGGCATTAAAATTCCATTTAAAGTTCAACCAAGCCATTAATTTGGGGAGATATGGGTTTTTTTGAAAAGGAAGAGATTGCAAAAGGCCCGTAAAAATTTTTCTCATGAGATCCCGGGGAAAAATTGGGGTTCCACCCCCGAAGAAATTTTTGGGCCTTGGGGGGGGGGGCCCCCCTCTGGAAAAAATCGCAAGTAGGCTTTGGCCCCCCCACTGTGCCCCTTTTTTTCAGTGGAATTTTTCTGGATACCTTGTCGGGATCCACCCAAAAATTTAAAATATAGCATATCCCCAAAAGACAGTGGGGAAAGGGCCCCAAAAAGGGTCCAAAAGTAACCCCCCGAAATGGCCCCGGGAAAAAAGGGCATTTTGTGCAAAGGTGCCCCAAAGGGGCCGCCCCTTTTGAGATGTCTTTTGGGGGGGTGTCAGAAGGGGGGCCGTATTCGTAACCCTTTTTTTGGACACCTGGCCAATAAAAAGAAACAAGAAAATTCTTTAATGTTTTTTGATTCCCATGACCAGGAAAAATGCATCCTGACCGTGTGTTTGTACTGTCTCTCTAAGGGTTGGGAAAAGACAATTGTTTTTGTCCCTTTCCCGGGAAAACCTGTAGAAATGTCAGAGTTTAGTATGTCCGGGGTTTGGTTTTTTCCCTTGGTATGTCAGGACCGTTTGGGTTTTGCCGCCGAAAGATAGGGGTCAGGGTCTCGTTTTTCCCTTTCTTTTTTTTGATCATCCGGGGTAACTGGATTTTATCCCGTTTCCCCGGTTTTTAGGGCTTTGTAGCCTTTCCCCGTCTTGTTTTCTGACCCGGGGATTTAAAAAAGGAACCCCCAAAGTCCCCCAGCACCCATGTACTGTGCGACACCTGGCAAATTGGCCCAAAAATCCCCAAATGCCGGGCGGGGGTTTTCGATCACAGGCGGGGAGAAATCCGGGGGAGTACGGGTTTTCGAATGAAATTTTTGCCCGCGGAAATGTTTCCCAAACCTTTCCCCCAAAAGGGGCCCAACCCTTTTTTACAGTGTTGGATATGGTTTTGGGGAAAAGAAGTTTTGTTTCACCCCCAGTGGTGCCCCCGGTCTCGCAAAACCCAAAACCCCAATCCGTTTAAGTCCTTTTCTAAAACCAGTCCTTTAACCGATTGAAATTTGGGGCCAAAACCAAGGTTTTTCACAATCAATGGAGACTAATGCGGTTTTGAAACCTTTTGGGTTTTAAAAGGGGAATTTTCCTTTTTTAAAAGGCCCCTTTAATGAAATAGAAACATCGCATTGGGCTGATCGGGGGCTGACCCGATTTTTTTGAAATTGGTTCTGTCCCCGAACTGGCCCAAAAAAATCTAGTGGGGGTCGTTGTCCACGGTTTGGAAAGTTTGTGAGGAGCAAATTTTCCCCGGGGGGGAGTACTGGGACGACGAAAATCACTCGAAACCCCGGAAAATTTTCCCCGTTTCCCTTCCCCAGGGGGGTTGGTATATCCTTGAGGACTCCGAAAAGGGCCCCCGGAAAAAAAAAATTTCCCCCTTCCCGTAACTTCCCCGTCCCCATGGGATGAAAAATGAGCAGAATCAAAGTGGAAAATTCTCCCTTTTTAGCCCCGCCCCCTTTTTGGGTGGGGGATACCAAAATTGTACCATTGCCCCATTTCCCCAACGTTTTCCAAAATTTTCCTTTCCCTTTTAAAGGGAAAATGGGGGCCGTCTTTGTCCGTTCCCGGAAAAGTTGTTTCTAAAAGGAGTCTCCCCGTGATTTGGGGAAAAAATTTTTTTTCGTCTTTTATAAATCGAATCCTAAACAATACTCATTTCGAAAAGAAACCCCGGAAAAAAATTCTCCTTTTTCCGGGCACAGAACCCGGGAAAAATTCGTGAAACGACAGCAGAACATTTTAAATTTCCCTTTAGGGGTTCTTCTTTTTAAATGATCCCAAAGGTTTAAAAATTTTTTCGCCCGAGTTGGGACAGTGTCCAAAAAGCTAAAACCCTTAAAAAACACGCGCAAAAAAACCCAAGGGCCAAAAACTCCTTTGGGGCCCCACAAGGGGTTCTGATTTTTTAAGGGGGAAAAGAAAACTTTTCGATTGGGATGTTTTTTCCTGAAAAGGGGGCCCAAATTTGGAATATATTTTGGTTTTTGGGTTTTGGGGGCGCTTTCGGAAAACCCACTGGGGGGGTTTTCTCGATCCGGGATTCTTCTTTAAAATTTTAGCCCCAGTTCTAGTTTAACTGCCCCAACTTTAAAGCGTTCTTCCGCCTTCAGCTTCCTCTGTTTCTTTTTCTTTAGTTCCCCGGGAGGTTTTTTTCCTTTAAAATTCCTTCCCCCTGTTTTTTTTTTTTTCTTCAGAAGCTTCCCCCCGGAGGTTTTTTTCTTCAGTTTTCCCTCTGTAGTCTACTTTCCCCTTCCCAATTCCCCCTTTTAAAAATTTTTTTTTTTTCTATTTTAGTTTCCCTTTGATTTTCTTTACTTTTTTTTTTCCTTTTATTTTCTTTCCCCTTCTTACCTGTCCCGCCCTAACCCATGCTTGGGCACATAGTTGGTAAGTTTTTCCATCAAACCCCCCGGGTTTGCTTGTTGGGAAAATATTTAAACAAAATCAAATAATGAATGTCCCAAATTTTTAAATACAAACAATTTCTAAGTTGGTAAAAAAAGGGGGGATTTTTTGATGGGGTTTTTTTGTTTCCCCAAAACGTAAGTATAATAAAATTTTCAAAAAGGAATTTAAATTTTCCCGTGTAAACGAAAACAGCTTACTAAAACAGGTGATAGGGAAAAAAAGGATGTATTTTTCCAAAAATAAAGGGGAAACTGCTATCAATTGGGGTTTTAAAAAATTAGTTCAATTTTAATCTGTTTTTTCCAAAGGGAAAAGGAAAAAAAAAAGTTTTTTTGGAGATAAAAATTTTTTTATAAAGTCTTTGTTTTTTCTGTTTTTGTTGTCCGGCTTTTTTTCTTATTAATTTCCAAAAGGGTTTTTCAAAAAATTTTCGCCCTTTAAAGATAAATAAATTTTAATTTACAAAAAAATGGGGAAACCAAACAAATTTAAAAAAAGGGGAAAAACCCCCAAAATAGCTAAAAACCTACCTTAAAAAATGAAAATGGGGGAAAAAAAAACTAATAGGGAAACTTATTTAAAGGGGAAGGTTTTTAAAAGGGTTTTGGGAAAAAGGGGGGAAAAGGGGAAAGGAAAAGGGTACACAGGGCCGGAACAGTGAAAACGGAAAAAGAAAAGCACAAGAAACCCCTTTTCCCCCACCCTAGTGGGGCACGGCTCCCGTGAAATGGAGAGGGAAAAACCCAAAAAACTCACCATTACACCAAAATACAGAAAAATGCAAAAAGCTAAAAATCAATAAAAAAAAGCACATTCACCCAAAATCAAAGAAAATCTCGGGACCACCCCAGAAAAAAAATTTAAACAAAGATAAAAAATTTTTTATTTGGGGTTTGGCCCGGTTTCCCCCTCCCCCTCCCCCTTTTGGTTTTACCCGGAAAGGGGAAGTCAATCCCCACTCTGAGGGACAAGGGGGAAAAAACAAAACTGAAAAATGGAAAGGGGAAAAAAATTGATATTTCCCCGGGGGAAGGACTAAACCCACCCCCAAAGCCTTGGGCCCCCCCGCTAAACCCCAAAGAGGTTTTGGGGGTATCAGTCCCGGGGAAAGGGGACCCCCCCCCCAAAACCCAAACTTAAAACTTAGGGGGAAGGGCAGCGGCTCCTTAACCCCCTGCCCCCCTTGGGTGCCCGGCACGACAAGAGGGGGTTTTGGGGGGGCGGGCCGGGGTGGGGAAGGGGCAAAAAAAAACCTACCAAAAAAAAAAACCCAACGGGGGTAAAAACCAAAAGAAATGTCAAACACCCGAAAAATATAGGAATTTGAAAAAAAAAAAACAAAGGGAAATATTATACCAATTTAAAAAAATTTTTTTTTTTTTTCCTTCCCTCAAACCCCCTTTAGGGGCAAAAAAAAATCCTTTTTTTTCCCCCCCCCGAGGGAAAAAATACCCCAAAAATTTTTCTGGGGGACAAATCAAAAACTTTTTCCCGGCCCCCAAGGGGACAAATAGAAATCTTTTTTTTTTTAAAAGAAAATATATCTTCTTTTTTTTCCAGGGGGGAAAAAAACGGCAGCTACTCGGGAAACCCGGAAATCGGGGTACCCTTTTCACACTGTCACTTTTGCACACGCTTTTTGACAGCATTTTTCTCCATACCCCCCAACGCAATCTTTTCCCAAAAAAAACCGGCGCACTACCCAATGTTTTTCTTCTCCCCCTCCTTTTAGGGAAAAAAATTTTCTAAATCACAAACCCAAAAAATTTATAAACAATTTTATTTCATATGTCTTTCCACTGAGAGGCAACTTAAAATCAAAGCAAGCTTCATTTGTCCGGCCTTCACACCAAAATTGGCCCACAAAACCACCAGGGAAATTTAAAAAAAATTTCCCGGATCCCCTGAAGGGACCCTGCTCAAACACCAACTTTAAAATGATCGTGCTTTCCTGTCTTCACAGCATCTTTTCAAAACCCCCTTTTAATTTTCCCGTCACTGGAGAAGGGTTTCCAACTTTCTTCCCCGGCTTCTCCTGCCCTGGAGAAGTGACGGTTCCGAAACCCCTCCCCGATTTCTCCCGCCCCGGGGGAGATTCCATTCCCCACTCCTTTGGAGTCTTTAATGGTAGGGGTTTAACTACCCGGGGTGTTCCCCAAAACCCTTGGGCCCCCCCTTCCCCCCCACGGGGTTCAAGGTGAAGGTAAAAGGTGAAGGGTGAAGGGCTGGTAAAAGATGGTCAGCAGGAGGCCCCAACCCCCTTACGGTTTTTGAGTCTTAGGCCCCTTGCTGGGGAAAAAATGATTCGTTTTCCCCCTTTCCCCCGTGAGTGCATTCTCAAAGGGTTTAAAACACTGGGCCACACCTTCCCCCCTTTTTAAACCCATTTCCCCGGGGACTTTCACCCAATGACCAACCCTTGTTTCTTAATGGTTAACTCCCCAATTTTTTGGGGACCCCGCTACATAGTCAAGCCCCCTGAAATCCCTTTCCTTTTTTGTAGTGGCATGGGGAAATGATTCATTCACTAAACTACCTGTGATGGGGCGTCACATGCCCTTTATGTGAGGCACGTCACATGGGCACAAGAAAACAGAAGAGCAGAAGGGCCGACAGAGAGAGACAAGGCAGGGAGAGAAAGCAGGACCGACGAAAAAACTGTTTAAAATTTGGGGTTTGCCCCCCGTAATAATTTAAAAAAAGAATGATGTCCGGTTGCTCCCGAGACGTCATAGAATTGATCATGTCCCCGTCAGTATGTTTCTGGTCTGTTAGAGGGGCCCGGACATCCCCCGGGCTGGAACACAACACTATTAAAGTCCCCGTCGTAGTGTGCTGTCTGTTGAAGGTGCCTGGACCCTCCCCGAAATGGACACCCCAAAACACATGTTCCCCCAAATCAAAGGGGTGCGTCTGTTTTTAAGGGGCCCCCGGACTCCCAACTTTGGAAAACGGGCAAAAACTATCTTTCCCCTCTTTGTGTTTCTGTCTGTTAGAAAAGGGGCCCTGGGCACCCAACATGGACACGTCCCCCACTACATGGCCCCCGTCAGAGTTTTGCTGTCGGGTTTGATGGTCCCTGGACATCCCAGACATTTGGGCACGTCAAAACTATCATGTCCCCCCCAGTAGTGTGGTGTTTTTAGAAGGGTGCCCTGGACATCCCCCGGGCTTTGGGCACGTCAACCCCATCATGTTTCCCCCTCAAACAGTGTGCTGCGTTAAAGGGGCCCTGGACATCCCGGGCATGGGGCCCGTCAACCCCCAAAAAAAGTCCCCGTCAGTGTGTGCTGTCTGTTTTGGGCGGGTGGCCCCGGACAAACCCCAGACATGGACACGTCAACACTATCATGTCCCCAGTCAGCAGTGTGCTGTCTGTTAGATGGGTGCCCTGGACATCCCAGACATGGACACGTCAACACTATCATGTCCCCAGTCAGTAGTGTGCTGTCTGTTAGATGGGTGCCCTGGACATCCCAGATGTGGACACGTCAACACTATCATGTCCCCAGTCAGGAGCTGCGTGTAAAGATGCCCGCTACCAGATGATCAAGCTTTGTGTGAGCAAGAGACAACGTAAAGATGCCCGCTACCAGATGAGCAAGCTTTGTGTGAGCAAGAGACAACGTAAAGATGCCTGCTATCAGATGAGCAAGCTTTGTTTGAGCAAGAGGCAACGTAAAGATGCCCGCTACCAGATGAGCAAGCTTTGTGTGAGCACGAGGCAACGTAAAGATGCCCGCTATCAGATGATCAAGCTTTGTTTGAGCAAGAGGCAACGTAAAGATGCCCGCTATCAGATGATCAAGCTTTGTTTGAGCAAGAGGCAACGTAAAGATGCCCGCTACCAGATGAGCAAGCTTTGTGTGAGCAAGAGACAACGTAAAGATGCCCGCTATCAGATGATCAAGCTTTGTGTGAGCAAGAGGCAACGTAAAGACGCCCGCTATGAGATGATCAAGCTTTGTGTGAGCAAGAGGCAACATAAAGACGCCCGCTATCAGATGATCAAGCTTTGTGTGAGCAAGAGGCAACGTAAAGATGCTCGCTATCAGATGATCAAGCTTTGTGTGAGGAAGAGATAAACCATTAGTGCCTGTCTTCTCTGTCTCTGTCTCTCTGTCTCTCTGTCTCTTAATCTCTCTCTCTCTCTCTCTCTCTCTCTTCTCTCTCTCTCTCTCTCTCTCTCTCTCTCTCTCTCTCTGTCTCTGTCTCTCTCATACCTACACACACACACTCTCTCTCTCTCTCTCTCTCTCACACACACACACACACACACACACACACACACACACACACACACACACACACACACACACACACACACACACACACACACACACACACGCACGCACGCACGCGCGCGCGCGCGCGCGCGCATGCATGCATGCACACACTTGCATACACACACCCACACAAGCACGCATGAACTCGCGCCCCCCGCCCCCACCCACCCACCCACTCACGCTATCAAAGTTGAATATGCCCATTCAGGGAAGTAAAACGCTGACTGGAATGACGACACGAGCTCTCTGTAAACCTTTGCTGACTGCAATGACGACATGAGCTCTCTGTAAACCTTTGCTGACTGCAATGACGACATGAGCTGTCTGTAAACCTTTGCTGACTGCAATGTCGACATGAGCTCTCTGTAAACCTTTGCTGACTGCAATGACGACATGAGCTCTCTGTAAACCTTTGCTGACTGCAATGACGACATGAGCTCTCTGTAAACCTTTGCTGACTGCAATGACGACATGAGCTCTCTGTAAACCTTTGCTGACTGCAACGACGACACGGGCTCTCTGTAAACCTTTCCTGACTGCAATGACGACATCAGCTGGCTGTAAACCTTTACTGATTGCAATGGCGACATGAGCTCTCTGTAAACCTTTGCTGACTGCAACGACGACACGGGCTCTCTGTAAACCTTTACTGACTGCAATGACGACATGAGCTGGCTGTAAACCTTTACTGACTGCAATGACGACATGAGCTGGCTGTAAACCTTTACTGACTGCAATGACAACATGAGCTATCTGTAAACCTTTGTTGACTGCAGTGACGACATGAGCTCTCTGTAAACCTTTGGTGACTGCAGTGACGACATGAGCTATCTGTAAACCTTTGGTTACTGCAATGACGACATGAGCTCTCTGTAAACCTTTGCTGACTGGAATGACGACATGAGCTCTCTGTAAACCTTTGCTGACTGGAATGACGACATGAGCTGCCTGTAAACCTTTTCTGACTGCAATGGCGACATGAGCTGGCTGTAAACATTTGGTGACTGCAATGACGACATGAGCTGGCTGTAAACCGTTGGTGACTGCAATGACGACATAAGCTGGCTGTAAACCTTTGGTGACTGCAATGACGACATGAGCTCTCTGTAAACCTTTGGTGACTGCAATGACGACATGAGCTGGCTGTAAACCTTTGGTGACTGCAAGGACGACATGAGCTCTCTGTAAACCTTTGGTGACTGCAATGACGACATGAGCTGGCTGTAAACCTTTGCTGATTCACTTCTAGACAGAAAGAAAGTTCCAGAAAGTTTTACTGATAAAACAAGACCCTCCCCCCCCCCCCCCGCCCTCCTTTTGTCTGTGTTATCTTACGTATCCCCTTGTGGGATTACTCCTTTTGAGGTACACAATGTCACCCCTGTATAGAATCTCACTTTAGGTAGCGTTCCCTGCCTGTGCGTCTTATGCGGAACAGACTGTGGCCAACTGGAAATGCACGGTTTAAGTCGAGTCTGATTGGTTACTCGTATGACGTGATCTAGGTGTGTACGGTAAATAGAGAAAATGTGTATATGTCGAAATGATAATGCCGGCGGACTGGCCTCACAACCTTGTCTTCAGAGATCTGAAGTGTGGTCACTAACCTTACTGTGCTTACTTTGCTCTCCCTTCAGGACTGGGTGGAAAGGTAGCCTGAGGGCTGAGTGGAAAGGTAGCCTGAAGGCTGAGTGGAAAGGTAGCCTGAGGACTGAGTGGAAAGGTAGCCTGAGGACTGAGTGGAAAGGTAGCCTCAGGACTGAGTGGAAAGGTAGCATCAGGACTGAGTGGAAAGGTAGCCTCAGGACTGAGTGGAAAGGTAGCCTCAGGACTGAGTGGAAAGGTAGGTAGCCTCAGGACTGAGTGGAAAGGTAACCTGAGGGCTGAGTGGAAAGGCAGCCTGAGGACTGAGTGGAAAGGTAGCCTGAGGACTAAGTGGAAAGGTAGCCTGAGGACTGAGTGGAAAGGTAACCTGAGGGCTGAGTGGAAAGGCAGCCTGAGGACTGAGTGGAAAGGTAGCCTGAGGACTAAGTGGAAAGGCAGCCTGAGGACTGAGTGGAAAGGTAGCCTGAGGACTGAGTGGAAAGATAGCCTGAGGACTGAGGGAAAGGTTGAGTGGTGGGATTGGAAAGGTAGCCTGAGGGCTGAGTGGAAAGGTAGCCTGAGGACTGAGTGGAAAGGTTGAGTGGTGGGATTGGAAAGGTAGCCTGAGGGCTGAGTGGAAAGGTAGCCTGAGTGGAAAGACAGCCTGAGGACTGAGTGGAAAGATAGCCTGAGGACTGAGTGGAAAGATAGCCTGAGGACTGAGTGGAAAGATAGCCTGAGGACTGAGTGGAAAGATAGCCTGAGGACTGAGTGGAAAGATAGCCTGAGGACTGAGTGGAAAGATAGCCTGAGGACTGTGTGGAAAGATAGCCTGAGGACTGTGTGGAAAGATAGCCTTAGGACTGTGTGGAAAGGTAAGCCTGAGGGCTGAGGGGAAAGGTAGCCCGAGGACTGAGTGGAAAGGTTGAGTGGTGGGATTGGAAAGATAGCCCGAGGACTGAGTGGAAAGTTAGCCTCAAGACTCAGTGGAAAGGTAGCCTGAGGACGGAGTGGAAAGGTTGAGTGGCGGGAGTGGAGCACCACATCAGTGAGACCAGGTAGAACACCTTGACATTTCCTTCTGGACTTGTTGATTTGGTCTGGCATTGATTCCATGGATGTCAGTAGAGACCAGAGAAGCTCTGGGATCAACATGGACTGCACACATCAGACCTTGTCGTTACCACGATGGCCACAGGGGTCTACTATCTCCAGGCTTTCTCTTGGCGTTTGCATGGTTTCTTTTCCACTGTTCGTGTCTTTCAAAGAGTTATCGTGCCACCTTCTAAGGCTGGTTCTTCTGTCGCTGTTGGAATGGCTTGGTTGGCTGCGGCGAAAGTAACTAGTTCAGCTCCTTTTCCTTTCCGCATGGAGAGGTTTCGTGATTTCCCTGGCTTGAAACTCCATCTTTACGAAGCAACTAACTTGTCTAACTGTTCCAGTATTCTGTTTCAGTATTCTTATGTTTCTTGATGGAAAGATCTTTCTTTCTCTTTTTTTTCTGTTTTGCTGTCCCATCTTCTATGCCACCATAGTGACAACACACCCACGCCGCTCATTCCGATCCCCCGTCCACAGCCACAGCCCGGCCTAGCCCACCGCAACCCCAGCACTGGCAATCCACGAGGAGCAGACAATGTCAAGCCGTGAAGAGGCAAGCCATCGGAGGGGACTTTGTTGGTGTTCAGCGGTGTCTGTTCTGATCCAACACACGCAGGACACTACCCCCTAAGCCCCCTGTTAACGACAGTATCCAACACACGGACACTACCCCCTAAGCCCCCTGCTAACGACAGTATCCAACACACGGACACTACCTCCTAAGCCCCCTGTTAACGACAGTATCCAACACACGACACTACCCCCTAAGCCCCCTGTTAACGACAGTATCCAACACACGACACTACCCCCTAAGCCCCCTGTTAACGACAGTATCCAACACACGGACACTACCCCCTAAGCCCCCTGTTAACGACAGTATCCAACACACGGACACTACCTCCTAAGCCCCCTGTTAACGACAGTATCCAACACACGACACTACCCCCTAAGCCCCCTGTTAACGACAGTATCCAACACACGGACACTACCCCCTAAGCCCCCTGTTAACGACAGTATCCAACACACGGACACTACCCCCTAAGCCCCCTGTTAACGACAGTATCCAACACACGGACTCTACCCCCTAAGCCCCTGTTAACGACAGTATCCAACACACACACGACACTACCCCCTAAGCCCCCTGTTAACGACAGTATCCAACACACGCAGGACACTACCCCCTAAGCCCCCTGTTAACGACAGTATCCAACACACGACACTACCCCCTAAGCCCCCTGTTAACGACAGTATCCAACACACGGACACTACCCCTAAGCCCCCTGTTAACGACAGTATCCAACACACGGACACTACCCCTAAGCCCCCTGTTAACGACAGTATCCAACACACGCAGGACACTACCCCCTAAGCCCCCTGTTAACGACAGTATCCAACACACGGACACTACCCCCTAAGCCCCCTGTTAACGACAGTATCCAACACACGGACACTACCCCCTAAGCCCCCTGTTAACGACAGTATCCAACACACGGACACTACCCCCTAAGCCCCCTGTTAACGACAGTATCCAACACACGGACACTACCCCCTAAGCCCCCTGTTAACGACAGTATCCAACACACGGACACTACCCCCTAAGCCCCCTACTAACGACAGTATCCAACACACGGACACTACCCCCTAAGCCCCCTGTTAACGACAGTATCCAACACACGGACACTACCTCCTAAGCCCCCTGCTAACGACAGTAAGTGGTAAGTGGCAGTGCGTGTGCTCTCCGTCCGTCGGGCGCCACTACGTCCGTCCAACGACAGCCCCCATCAAGTTGCCAATACCGGTGACCCCGACGGAATCAAACCAAAGCTATACACGTGGAGAGACCATCGAACCTGAAGTAATCAGGAGAGCAGGGCATGAAGGGCCACAGAATCCGAGACTTTTATGCTGATCGATGAGAATGAGGGTGATGAAGATGACGGATTTCCATTCCGGTCTGAGACTGCATAACAGGGCTGTACTCTATA
>CM031608.1:95760998-95788498 GCA_018398815.1 Conus ventricosus | reverse complement strand
TGACATATAGCGCTGTGAACGGGGACCTCATTTTCTGCCTTTTTTGCCGTGTAGTCCACATACTACATTTCGTTTTATTTGCATTCAGGACATGTGGTTCATTTCTGTCCATTTATCAAGCTGTCGATGTTGTTGTGAAGGTTATTTACTAGAATCATAGGATTATCACTGCTAAACTGTAAGAAGTGTCATCAGCAAACATTTCACAATCACAGTCTATGTGTGTGTGTGTGGTGATGTGTGTGTGTGTGTGTGTGTGTGTGTGTGTGTGTGTGTGTGTGTGTGTGTGTGTGTGTGTGTGTGTGTGTGTGTGTGTGTGTTGTGTGTGTGTGTGTGTGTGTGTGTGTGTGTGATATTTGTGCGTAGGAGCGAGCAAACGTACACGCCTACGTGTGTGTGTGTGTGTGTGTGTGTGTGTGTGTGTGGTGCGTGCGTGCGTTGCGTGCGTGCGTGGTGCGTGCGTGCGTGCGTGCGTGTGTGTGTGTGTGTGTGTGTGTGTGTGTGTGCGTGCGTGCGTGCGTGCGTGCGTGCGTGCGTGCGTGCGTGTATGTGTGTGTGTGTGGTGTTGTGTGTGTGTGTGTGTGTGTGTGTGTGTGTGGGGTGTGTGTGTGTGTGTGGTGTGTTTGTGTGTGTAGTGACTGCGTGCGTGAATGTTCAGAAGATAAACCAAGTGAGCAAAAGATAAGTACCTGTCCTAATGAGAGGTCTCTCTATGCTCACGTTTTTTCAATATAGTCTTCAATGTGCCATTCCATCTCCCAACGGGACCTTTGGGACTGAGGGTGATATGGAGTTGTAGTACATGACGAATGGAAAGTTAACGAAAAATTTGTTCATCAGATCGGACACAAACTGTGATCCACAATCGGATAAGATTTCGTCAGGAAGACCCATCCTCGAAAAGATCGACAGTAACGCTTCCGCGACGGAAATGGTATTAATCTTTTTCAGGGGTACCGCTTCAGGGTACCGAGTAGCAACGTCCATGACTGTCAAAACATATTGACAACCAGAATTTGACACTCGAAACGGTCCTACTATGTCAATGGCAACAGACTGAATGGTTCAGTAATGACTGGCATGCGCAGTAAAGGGCACATAGTACACGACCTTTCGGGGTCGTCTTTTGGCAGACATCACATGATGACGTATTTAGAAACATGTACACTGACACCAGGCCAAAAGAACGAGGACAACACACATTGAAGGGTACGTGTTACCCCACAGTGACCCGAAAACATGGGAAACAATGTTGAAGGGTACGTGTTACCCCACAGTGACCTGAAACATGGAATCAAAGTTGAAGGGTACGTGTTACCCCACAGTGACCTGAAAACATGGAATCATGTTGAAGGTACGTGTTACCCCACAGTGACCTGAAAACATGGAATCAATGTTGAAGGGTACGTGTTACCCCACAGTGACCTGAAAACTGGAATCACGTTGAAGGGTACGTTTACCCCACAGTGACCTGAAACATGGAATCAACGTTGAAGGGTACGTGTTACCCACAGTGACCTGAGAGAACAGTAATATGCCAATCCTAACTCACTTTCGCCCTCAAACCAGTTTTCGGGCGAAAGTGCCCTAGGATTGGCATATTAAATGTCTCTGACAAGTAAGACTTCAATACCAAAAAATAACGATTATCTACAACAGACATACTGTGTAGGGTTATCCGTTTTAAATACTAATTTACTAACTTACTTGTCTTTTAAAAAACTAAGTTTATTTTTTGACATAAATCCGCCACTTTTTCTGAAAATTTCTACCTAAAAAATTTTGCCCACACGCACAGACCAGGCTAAAACCGATCATTTAAATTTATGCTATGGCAGGGCTAGAGAAAAGGGCCTTTGTTCACATAAACCAGGAGGCCGACGAAAAAGGTAACTTGCAACTTGCACAGAAATTTTCTCAAATATCTTGATACCCCGTCGACGGGGCATGTTCACCCGGCCATTTTAGCCATGGTTCCCAAGGAGACGGACTGCTTTTTTTACAGGGGGAAAAATTCTTGTTATGGAGGTCTTTTGCAATACTACAACTTATGTGGAGTTATAAAAAAAAAAAAATTGGTGAGTGCTGTTTTTTCCCTTGAACCCAAAAGAGCAGTATTGGTTTTGGAAGGGGGGGAGAAAGAAAAACAGAACAAACCCCTTAAAGACACCGCTACCTTAAAACTTTTTGGTTCAGAAAGAGATTTAAAAAGATTTGGGCAATTTCTGAAAGGAGTTGATGGCTTGTAATCTTTCGATTTTGCGAAATGATTCCTTTTTTCAAGTGGTGCCTTTTAATTTAAAACTTGGCGAAAGAAAAACTATCCATCATGTTTAATTATGGGCCCCCTTAAAGGCGCAAACAATGTTTTAAAGACAAAACCAACTGAGACATGGCGTTCTTTTTTACGAACGCCAGAATATTGAGACTCATACAAGAAAACTGAGCAGTTTAAAAAACATTTTTATTTTCCCCAAAATTTTCAAAACCTTAACATGGGAAAATGATTTGTTTGCCAAACGAAGTCGATCGCAAAGTATTGCGCAAAATGATATTTAAAAATTTTCTGGAAAAAATTAGACCAATTCTCTTTAGTAATTACAAAAGGGGGGTGGCCCAATTTTAAAAAAAACTCCAAGTGTCAGGACGGGTTACAACGGGGCGTTAAAGAGCCCCCAAAAAAGTCTGCCAAACAGTATTTTTTTTTTTTTTAAAAACCCCTAATCTGCCCTCCCGGGCCCCAAACCCCATTAAAAAGAGGGGGGGTGGGGTATAAACTTTTTCTGTGCGGAAAAAATTAAATGAAACTCTTTTTGGGGGGCACCCTGGGGTAAAATTACCTTGCTACTGTACTAAAAAAGCCGTTCATGCTGTGAAGCCTTTACCTTGCTGATGCTACTAAAAATAGGCGTTCATGTGTGAACGCCTTATTTTAGTAAAAGGGGCTACGGTAAAATCCCCCCTTGCTATAAATAGGCGTTTTTGGCATGACCCCTTTATTTTAGCCAAGGGGCTCGTTAAACCCCTTCTTAAATAACCGTTCATGCTGTGAACGCCTTATTTTACAGCAGAGGGTGCGCTTTGTGGGACCTGGGGGAGTAACTCCTGGCACCCCCACCCCGCCGCACTCCCCCCACCACGCACCCCCCACCCCCGCATGACACATTTTAGTCACTCTGTTTTAATTCAAGTCACCCAGTCACTTCTAAGTTCTTTTTAAAATTTCCCTAAAGTTGCCCTTTTTCCCCTTAATCCTTCTAATCACTTAAAGTTCTTCTCAATTTTCCTCAATTATCCTCAAGTCACTTCAAAGTTTTTAACTGAAGTCGTCCTCAAGTCACCCTAATTTTTACTCAAGTTATAAAGATTAATTAAATCATTCTCTAAGTAAAACCCAAAAGTTTTTATTCAATTTTCTTAAAATTATCAAAAAATACAATCTATTTTTTTCTTAAATTAAATGTCTATTTAACCACACGCCTCAAAACGGTCATCGTTGGGAGTCTTTGGGGCTTTCCTGCAAGATTTTAATGAATTCTACACCCTAAAAACCCAAATTGATTAATTTGGTCTAGGGAATGTTTTTTATAGACTCCATTCTTTATTATTGACTTTATTTTTTTTAAAATACGCCATATCTATTTTTTTAAAAAATTTTTAAAATATTTTTGCTTTTAAAGGATCAAAATGACTTTTTTGTTTGGGGGTTTTGGCGTGCAGTTGTCTTTTTTGTATTTTGGGTTTAGGTTGTTTTAACTTTTTTGTTTTGCGCCATTGGGTTTTATATTTTATAACCTAATAACAGCCCCCAGCAGCAGCAAGGGCGCCAAAAAAGGGAACTTTTTTTGTTCAATAACCATGAAGAATTTTGGGGGCGCGTAGGTCTTGAAACGCTGGGGTTTTTATGTGGCATTGAATCAACTTGTTCTGGCGTTGGGGGGTGTTAGTTTTTATTTTTGAGTCAATTCTGTAACATTAATTTTTTTGTCTGTTCACTCTGCTAATTTTTTTCCTGCTTTAACACGCCCAGGTTTTTAAAGGGCTCCACCTGATCAGCGTTTTCTGTGTTTTCTGGCTTGGTTACTTTCTCCACGATTCAGTGTTTTTGTTCTGCTGATTTTCCGCTCTTCTTTTGAAGGGAAACAAAACTATATGATTAAAAGTTATTAATCCCCTGATTAAAGGGGATAACAATTCCAAATCTGTAATAAGATCCACCCCAGAGACCCAAAGACTTTGTTAAAACCCCGGGTCTTGGTTAAATCATAGTAAAATCTTGTTCAGAATCAAGGGCAAATCACTGACTGTTTAGGACAAACAAAACTTTGCCCCACCTTTTCACCATTCTAACCCAGCTGCCTTCTAGTTTTTTGATATTTATAATGTCTTTCGGACACTTTGAATTGTTCAATGCGGAATTCATTCGAGGAATGTTTTTGTTTTTCCACATGCTGCAAAGAAAACGCCTTCCTTTTTGGGGGAAAAGCTTGGTCATCAACTTTGGGCTTCTAAGTTTAGGAAAGGTTTTTGGCCCCCTTTTAGTGTAGTAACATCACTGTTCATGTTTTTTTTAAAAATTATAATTTTTTTTTTTATAAAAATGAGCCCCAAAAAAAATTTTGCTAACCCTTTTACCTTTTTCTGTTTTTGGAGGCCAAGTGTAGGATACTCAATGCTTTGGTAAAAGCTGTTAAAATTAAACCAGCAAACTTGGCAAACTAGATTTTAGGTTTAGCAAAAAATTGTATCATTGCCTTCGTTTTTACAAGATTTTTTAGTAAGCAAGGAATAATTCCGGGCAATAAATTTAAAAAAAATACATTTATTAAAAAATGGCTTCACTCGTAAAGATGAAGGCGGCGCGTGGGGAATGCGCTTGCTTTTAGCGGAAGTAATTTCGCATTTAGAAAAATGCGGGGGACGGCGAGGGAAAAAACATAACAAAGCTATGAGGGGAAATAGCAGTGCACAAGACGCCCATAAAAACAAGCTTGACAGTTAGATTTTATTAAACACACTGAAAAAAAAAGGGGCGCCTTTCCATTTAAAAAATGTTGACCAAGCGAAAAAAGAATATTTTTCTTGTAAAAGGGAAACCAATCGAAACATTTCCCCCGCTAAAATTCATGACTTTTATCAACCATCAGAAAAACAAAAGATCAAGAAACGGTTTTTTTGCCTTTGTTGACGTTTGTATTTGTTGCGCATAAATTGGGGAGTAAAAATAACAAAATCTTTATTCGCCAAAAGGGAATGGGAAAGGGGAACGCGGGAAATTAAAAAAATAAGTCAAACACTGGGTCAGCGAACAAACGGGAAAGAATGGTTATCTAAACAACGATTTTGGGAAATTTATTTCGTGACCTGAGAATACAAAGACCCCACTTTGTAATCAAAACCCAACGACACCCCCAAAAGGATCTTTATATTTACCTCTGTAGGATTAGACGAAAAAAAATTTTTTTACGCACTCCAGTCTTGACATGCTTTGTACAAAAGCAGAACCCTTAAACAAAAGAGTGCTTTGCTGTTCTGTTTCCATACAACTGTATACCAAAGGGGGCCCCTTAAAATTTTTGCTGATTAAGTGAGATGGAAAAGAATTTAAAGGGGGGAAGTGAATCAAATTTTGTTTAAACTAGAGTTACCCTTAAAAGAGGCATTCAGGAGTTCACAGATCACAGGGGTTTTTTTGAAAACTTTAAAAAACGTTTGCTGAAGACTTTTTTCTACCGTATCAAGAGAGCTGATTGACAATTTCGAACACAGAATGGGGCAGAAAATGCCCTCATTTGGGGCGCAATGAATATTTAAAAATTTTAAAGGGTTTTTTAAAAAAGACAAGCAATCAAAAAAAAAACATTTTTTCTGAAGTTGAGTTTTTATCCGGGAAACTTTTCCGTTTGGTTTAAAAATAAGGGCCTTTTTTTACCGGGGGGGAAACAGAGGGGGGCACTGCTAGGGGAAAAAGATCCAGTTGGGGGTGTTGACCATATGAAATAAAAAAAATTGTAAAGTGAATCCACCCCTGTATTTTTTACGAGAAACTGACACAACAAAACAAACCCGCTCCTCAAAGATTTTTGGGTTAAGAAAAATGCAGATAATCCCCAACACGTTCGCTTTAATTAAATTTTTCGGTTTTATGACCCTTTTGTATGAAAACTCGGATTAACAACACGTTTTGTTTTGTTCTATCAATGATTCTTGTTACAACTTGTGTTGATCTCATGTAGATTAGATCGCAGTTTTACGTTGTCATGATGAAAAGTCTTATTGCCAAACAATGCTTCTTTGTAGTTGTCATGTGATATGTTTGACTGCACAACACTGCGAGATATTCCTTTTGCTTTCTTAATGTTTTCTCCTGGCTCGAAATACTGTACATTTTTGACCTTAACCCCACATACTCCTTGATCACCTTTCCAGAAAATTTCCCATCCTTCATCTTTCCTAAAACCTTCTTGTTAGTAATTGAATGTAAAGGCGAATCTTTAGGATAATCGGACGTGTCATACCATCCGCTCGCTCCTTTAGCTACTTCTAATTCCATGTCTTTATAAATATCTTCAGTAGGAATATCTATAACAAAACTATCTGTATCTGTGTAAAGTACTCTGGACTCAGGATACGAGGGCTTAAAGTAGTCATAAAGAAACTCTAACATCAAAAGCTTTGATAATTCTAAAACAGTAAACCCAATAAATACAGGTTTGTCTAATTTGACTTTCTTTTTTTTCATCATTATCCCAAAAAGCTGATCAGAAATCTTCTAAAGTCCTGATAATTAGGTTTGAAGTCAGCTTAATTGCTTCGTTCTCTTTGGTGACTAATCTGACATCTTTACGCTTGTGCGGATTCTCCATAGTCTTTCCAAAACAGCTGTTGTTCATCAGCTTGAAAAAGTCTTTTTCTGAAGCATCTGTGGATTTAGTTCTGAGATCAGTGTTCTTCATGATGTATGGTTTCATAAAACTGTTCTTGATCAAAAGCAATTATGCGATGAACAGCTGTCAACTTCAAACCATGTCTTAAATAAAATTGCAGAAGTCTGAAATGACAGACATAATTTTTTTTGCCCCGAAGATTAGGCACAAGTTTAGGTGTTCTCTTGGGATCCATCTTTAGACTTTCTGCTGCTAATGGATAGTCATTATGCAGGTCATGGAGTTCATGAGGATATTCTAAATCAACTTCTAGAATGAAACCACGCTGTTGATCAGGCGTTAAACTGCCCAACCATTTTAATGCCTTTTGAATTTTTTTCGGATCACCGCCTGTGTACATTTTAAAGTTGCGTAATGGAAGTGATTGCGCCATTGCCCATCCATACAGATTGTTTGCATCTAAATACATGAGATAGTTAGACGTTTTACTCGGATCATAGTCGTCCAAGTATTTGTTGTTTGCTTTACAGTAATGATGCGACGCCATACTAATTCCTCCACGCAATCCGTTTTCAATCATCTGAATCATTGGTAAATCCGACAATAAATCAATCTGTACTCCAGTAAACTTTAAGAAAGCATCCCAACTCATCCCGGGCGCAGAAATGTAATGCGCGGGATCCAAGCTATAATGTTTCATGCAGGTCTTTCTATAGTTTTCAAAGACGTCCGCCAACAAACATGTATCAGCCATCAAGTATGAATCATGATAGTCTCCCATCGTTTTACACTCTAACTTTTGCCACGCATCTTGAGCATGCTGGTAATCAGAATCACTGATGTCCTTTCCTCTAAGACTAGAAAAGAACGCGCCTTTAGGAGGAAGTGTGTCTTCGTCAAACCTTTCCCAACTGTTCATGTACTCATAAGGGTAAACGCCCTTTCTAACGAGAGTTGGGTCAAAATATTCTTCCGTTATTGGGCAGGACTTTAAGGACATAGCCAGTGACTCTAATGATCCATCATGTGTTGCATAGAGTCATAAAAAGACATGTTATTTAAAGTGAAACACATGTACTTTCCGATGACTGTGCAATGCATGACACCCTGAAGGCGTCGTTTACTGCTCGCATTATAAGGTGAGAGTCGTAACCTCGCAAGTTATGAAAGAAGAAGGGCAGCTTCCATGTCTTTGGTTCAAACTTTAGTTGAAGATTGCATTTACTGTGCGCAGCTCCTCTGAACTTTCCGCTAATGTGATCATGGTCTCTTCCCCGCTGGCCGCCAAGGCCACCTGTTGGATTCGCCGGGTCTGATGAGAGGCCTAAACCACAAATCCAACAGTGAGTGGCTGCGTCATACTGTTCTTGGTCTTCAGGCGTCATCTTGATTTCAGATAAGTTTAGATTATTAGAACAGTCATTACGCACTTGCTGCATGCGTTCTAAGAAGTATTCTGCAGCATTTGGCCCTCTATATAATACTGGCTCTGAATGAACGCCATCCGACCTGACAATAATGAAGGCAAATGAACAAATCTGATGATTACTCATTAAGACTGTTTTTCGAAGTTTTTGGGGCGCTGGCCCTTCATAAGGAACAATGAGTGATTCGAAGTCTGCGTAAACAACGTATGGAAAATTTTTGCATCCGTTTCCAGTTCTTAAAACTAACTTTACTGCCTTCTGGGGCGTAGTTAGTTCTGTATTACAGTCAACTGGGCCGATACAATGTTTCTTATGTTCGCTTGCGGCTTGAGCGGATGGAATTCTTGTTAAACATTTTTCTGCAGAATTCTTGTTTATGCCCATTCTTTGAAGCATGCGGGCATTAGTTTACTCATTGTTCGAATCAATGTGTAATGCGGTAGCCCCGCTGGCGAAAGCATCAGTAGTAAGTCAACATGATTTTTGTCTGGCTCGCCAATCGTTGGACTGTTCTTGGACACTTTAATTGGCAGTAGATTTGTTTCCTCATCCCATGTGTATACATTAACAGTTATTGGTTTGTTTTTTTTCTTCAAACTGATCAATTGGTCTACACTAACAGGAAAGGGCACCCACTAAGTTAAGATCATTGATGAAAGGGCTGATAGTTAGATACTCTCTCTGCGTTTTTGCGGATATAATGCAGCCTTGCGAGAACACACCACATAAAGCATTTGTTGTCTGAATTCTTTATGTTTAGAACTGCTCTTTTTGCAACTAATGCTGGAGGCAGTGGAATGTAAGACTTGCCAACAATCGGTGCATACTTAGCCTGTTTTAATCTGATCTCTAAAACTTCGCCTCTGACCAACCAGAGCCTCTCTTTTTAGCTTCTTCAGCGGCAGCGTCAAACTGTGCAAGCAGTTCGTCTGCCCAACCGGGTGTTAAGTCGTTATGAGAAAGAATAGTCTGTTGTTTAGTTGAGACCCAGACTTCTAGATTTTCTTCATTTATTGTTACATAGTCAATTAAAACAGCTAACATTACTTTAACTGGCGGGTCTATTGTTAGTTTACCTGGAACTTGAGAAATTGCATGAGCAACACTTGCCTGTACGCTTGCTGGATCAATGACTTCTAAATCAATATCATTTAAAGCTCTTGATAAACGCTCTCTCTCAAGCATTCCCTTTTCAAACAATTCGTCCGGTCCTTCATATATCTTAGCCATGTTGAGTTTCTTTTCTAACTCAAAATATTTATTTAAATTAAAAAAAAATACTTAATCCGAATCAATATCAACGGTCTTTTTGTGCTTGGACTCATAAACTAAAGTATAAACACCTTTTGGCGTTGTTAATGTGAGCTGTTTAGAACAGAGTTTAATGTCTCGTTTACTTTTTTTAAGCATTCTTTTTTTATCTGCTCGGCGTCTGGCTGTTGAGAAAAAGTTGTCCTCGCCTTTCTTTGAAGATCAAACTTTTGTCTTTTGTAGTCATCAAAATCGGCCTGTAAACGATTAAATTCTTCGTCCGTGATGTTTGAGTCAGCTAGTGCTTATTTATTGTCATTTTTGAACGAACTAAGTTTAGCCGTGTTAGTTGAACCATAGCTGTGTGCTTTTGGAGTTTATTTTTTTTTTTTTTTGCCAGCCGCACTTACAGCTAATGAACACGGGCCGAGAGCAAAAAGACAAACCTCCTAGAGGTAAAGCTGCGGGTGCGCCTATGCCCGTGCTAAGAGGCCTACACTTGTTCCTGCCGATGCAGCACTTATAGTTGATGCCCAGTATTAACATATGTAACAGCATTAAAGGCAGCAGAATACCTTCGTTTGGTTTTGCTGTATTTTGAAAGGTCTTGCTCTAGTACTTGCTGCATTTGCGTAATGTTTGTTAATCTAAAGGTTTTTATGTTAGGGGTTTCTACTATCTCTTCTTTTGACGGCGCTGTAGGCACATTTGGATAAACCTGAACAGACATGCTTTTTATAAAATAAAAATAATTTAGTATTGTATAACTTTTTAATCTGTTTTCTTAATAGTCAGCTGCGCATCATATATTAAAACAAATGTACATTAAGCGGTTTATCGGCTTCTTCTTCTTTATCAATTTGAATGTTTATTACGTCTCTCACAGTTCTCCCGCTTCCATGCAACTGATTATCCTCTGTTGACCTTAGGTCAATCATAAACCGTATTTTGTTGTTAAATAATCATCAAGCCTAACATTGTGAAGATGTAAATCTTTAGACACTAGGTCTGCTGTTAGACTTCTACCCCTCCCACCCCCAAACAATTTTCTTATTTCGTCAAAATGATGATAAGGTCTAAGCCCGCTAGCGTAGATTTGGTTAGGACTACCGTCAATTGTACATTGCACTTTCGTTATTTTAGGATTAAAAAACTTTTCACTTGCTCTTTTGAACGGTTCTTCATCTTCACACAGCAATAAAATACCTTTAAGCGATTTTGTTGCGACGCTAAAACTAAAATTCCATATAGTGTCTGCCCTGCTTCTGGATATGTTGTATGATGAATCACTCTGTCGTAATATATTGCTAATTTTGACTGATATTGTTGCTCAATCAGCCTTGCTAAGTGAGGGCCCGCTAACAACGTCAAACTCTAACGAGATGTCAGAAATGCTGTACTTTGCTTCGGTGTCTGATGATCTGATAACACGTTTGTATTCATTAAAAGTTAGTTCATATGACAATCTGTCTTTTAATGCTCCTTGATAGTACGGCGCATGCGCTTTTAACAACTCAAAATCTAAGGGAATGGAAAAGCGATTTCCATACGCAAAATTTAGAGCTAAAGACTTTTTGCTGCTTTTAACATCTGCGCCGAGTGCGGCGCCTATTCTAAGTTTTAGTGCTTCTTCATTATCTATTCCTTGAAACGCAAGATCGGTCCTTTCATTCTCGGTTAGCCATAGATCAGAATAGGTTAAAAATATGTCTGCATTGTGTAAAGAAAATATTTCTTGCCCCTCAATTTTTATAGAAATTTTCTTAACGATTGCCCGTCCCAAATTCTGGACAACTGTCCTGTTTGTGTCTGTTGTTGAAGCGAGTTCTATTTTGAAAGTAAGACGTGCAGAGCCTGGCACAATCACTTCATCCGCTCCTAGGTCTGGAAATTTGACAGTAGAATTTGATCCGCATCAATAGTAGATGGATTATTTGGAACAGTAAATTCCGCTTATTTCCCTTCACGCCTAAGGGGTTTTTCAGGCTTCTATGCGGGTCAAGAATCGAGCCATATTCTTGTGGCATTTTTATGAAGCAAAATAAAAAGTTAATTATTTAAAACATGGCAGGAATTGAAGCTGAAGAAGATTATGATGTTTTTGATCGTGGAGACGACATGAGTGAAATGATCCTTTGACACGGCATCGCTCAATGCTCTCAATGCGGCGTGAATTAACAGAAAGTACGGTTGGAGCATTTTACAAAAATTTAGGCCAAGAACCCCCGAATTTATAGACCCAAATGATTTGAATTAGAAGATGGCCATTTGTCTGTAAAAAACGACAAGGACAACTTGTTCGGCTTACAACTAAACCAGACCCCTCAAAGTTTTTAGCCAAGAGTACAATTATACAAAGACTCAGTGTGAAAGATCAAAATCGCCTTGGTCTTGTTAGGCCAAAATTAAGGGCGGAGGCAGTTTCTAAACTTCAAAACACACTGCAGGAACTCCCAACAGCTAACCAATACAAAACATGGAACTTAAAGAATTAAATCAATCGCAGATGAAATAATAAATGCAATAGAAGCAGAAACCAGTTTTTCAGAAGAAACAGCATTAAAGACTATACACGACTCACCGCTACCCATGCGAGAAATAGCAGCCCTTGATCATGCTTTAAGAAGCATCAGGGGCGAATTAACAAACAATTTAGCAAAACTGGGTGAAATAGATGAGCATATAAAAAGAGAAAAAGAAAAACTCGTTGAGGCTGATGACGCCAACTTAGGGCCTGATATTAAAGAAAGAATAACCCAAAGACTAAAAGATCTTGAACAAGAGAGATCAGCAAGACTAGAAGTGTTGTCTACTAACGAGAACAATTGCGAACTCAAGTAAATAGAATAAGAGAAACTGTCCAAAGAATTTATATGAAGACACAACACTAGCAGAACGAATCCGAACACTGTTTAAAGAGCAAGGAGTCACATTAGTAAGCGTTATAACAGCCTTAGGATTTGTAATAAGCACACTGGTGTTGGCTATTACAGGCGGCGGTGGTCAAAGTTCAGTGCCTCCACCACCATCGCCTCCACCTGATAAATCATGGGTAAAAAAACAGCTTGATCATCTTGCGAATTTATTAAAAAAATTAGCTGGTAAAGCCGTAAACGCTTTACCAGGAATATTGGGGAGTATTGTCAGCTGGCTTTTGTCTACTGCAAGCAAAGTAGTTGGCTTTATGGCCGAGCACTTATGGGCATTAGTTCTTGTAATAGTTGGGTTACTATTTAGTAAGATAAAGACCAAGTAATCCTATGCCAGTTAATCCAAGAACAAGCGCTGTCTTTTCATATTCATGGTCATCGCGAACAGAGCCCGCGAGCTTTGCTGAGTCTTCAATGACTTTGGGGGTTTGGACTTCGGGAATTAGATGACTTAATCTTGGGTGTTCTTTTATTGTTTGTAATATACTGGCTCAGAATTTATGTCGTTTTTCCCAACCTTCTGTTCATTGCCTGCTATAAGAATTTCATTATTATAGTTTATTATTGTACCTATCTGGAGTCTGAGGTCAGAAGGCAGCATGTATAAACCAGTGCCAACAGCAAAGTCTACTTTCGATCTTGCGTATTGTAAAACATTTTTGGGACCTTTTAATACTTGAAGGCAAATCAACTGTAGAATTAATAGCGTCCTCTAAATTTGCCAAGTACTGTTTTTAGTGCATCAAAGCCAGTAGAAGGATCAGTTATGCTCGATCTTGCCTGTGCTTGCGAACCTAGCAAACACCAAACGTAAGTACGAATAGAGTCGTTTATTCGTTCTATTCCCGCTCTAGTTAGGCCCTTAGAAGTGTCTAAGATAAATGTTGTCCATGCTGTTTTATGCTCTTGCTGTAGGGACCCGGGCTGAACAGTTGGGCCAAAAAAGAAAGTTTTGAAAGAGGATGCCAGTCATAGTTATACTTTCTGTGCGTGCCCCGAAAATAAAGGTCCCTAGGCCATGATTAAGATCCAACTTTTGTCTAAAGTCTGTCTTGATGTTAATATTGAATTCGTTACAGATCCTTTCAAAAGCCTTCATGTCTATTCTGTTGCTGATGGATTAAACGGTTTGTCATTTGGCAATGGCGCTTGCAATTCAGCCAAAATACGTCTAAAGGTGTAATAAAAATGAAATCTGTACACTGACCTCACCAAAGGATCATGGTGATTTAAATGATCAGCATACGCCACTCCACACCCAGTTGATGCGCAAAACACAGCAAAGTTTAACTGGTTCTGATAAAACTGCATCGGATGACTAAACCACGCTTTCTTGATGTGGATGTTTTCAATAGGGGGGTTAAGATATCTGCTTTAAAGGAGTACTCACCTTTTTATGAAAAGAGGGAGTCTGGGTCACAGCAATGTCAAGAGTATCAGTTGCTATATTTTTAAGATTGTAGTGCGGCCCAACAGAATATTTTGCATCAACATATTTGAATGCACTCATTTTAATTTGTTTTAAAAAATGTTTGTAACAATAACAACCCAAGACAGTCCTTCGTTTTTAGAACATGCTATTAATAACAATTGCGGAACCAGAACGGTCGCGCTCCATGAAATATTCTACAAAGTCGTATGGTTTAATATAAGCAAAGCCAAGGAGAATAATAAGATTAGAAAAGTTAATAATAGAGGCCTATTAGTTAGCCAGTTAACCATACCTGATGGTTATTACGGGTTTTGCTCGCTAAAAGAAGCAATGAGTAACTTCAACATTGCTCTCAAACTTAACAATGCAAATCTAAAAACAATGTTGGCCTTCAACCTGAAGAAGAAGAAGTAGGTACCTTTTTGATAAGAGCTAGCTAAAATGTTAGGCTTTACAACTACCCATCTGCCCGTTCATAGTTTTAGAGTTGCAGCAAACAAAACTACTTTTTGAGGGAGAAAATCCGCTCGATCTTGCATTACATTCATTACTCTATGTTCATTTGGATGAGCTGAGCACTGATGAAAACTTATATGATGGAAGGCCCTCAACTGTTTTAAGAGCTCTTCCGTCAGGAAAGCTGCATATTGCGATTACGAAATTATACAATTCCCTAATTTACAGTTTAAAAGATTAGTTTGTGGGAGGGTCGAATCATTTAATATAAAAATCAAAGACAAAGCGGGGAAAGTTGTGAAATGTGATAACCTGCACATTGTTTGGAAATAAAATAATACGTTACTAAAAAATAATGTCGCGTGGGCCAGAAGAATCAGGAGTTACATAGCGCCTGTAAGGTTATAACCTTAGAATTAAAAGACCTTGCAGATGTTGCGGACTTTGAACAAAATGGTGAGATAGGCGCTTTGTATGGTTTTGAGTACACTAAAGATGGTGATTTTAAACGCAAAGAGGTTGGCGACAGCAAAAAGTTTCCTAAACTAGAACAACTGCGCAATCTAGAGGCAAATAATGTTGGCCAGTATGAATATAAAATAGTTCGAAAGCCTGACCTCAAATGGCACTTAGAACCATATTTAGAATGGGGCATAAAATTTGAATTCATAAGCCCATTTACATATTTTAGCCGTCAAAAAAGTTTCAGAAAAGCATTCAACTCTGGCCCTTTACATGTAAGTCTTATGCCGGACGACAATAGTCGGAAAGAAATTGAAATAACGCCGATGGGAAAAAAACAGTACATCCTCCACAGAAAAGAAACAGTTGTAAAAAAAGCTTCTACAAAATTACAGTTCTTTCCAAGCAGAAAATTAGGAGACACGTTCACAATGATATTTGAAATTTCTGTCTTTTAAAAATGTGGAGAGGGATGGGTTGTGGGCGTTAGTGACGTCCTTATAAAAGGAATTAATATTAGCTGGCAAAACTTAGACGTTAAACGCCTTAAAGTTGTTGTCGTCGTTCTCACAATGGTGAGGATATTAAGATCAATAACAACAAGCAACAAAATCAATGTTGACTTAAATAGAAACAATCTTACAGAACTGAATTGGATTAATCTTACACATTTAGGCCTCATAGGGTTTTATTATACTGAACAAGTTTTGACGGAGAGTATGATAAAAATAATAACTGGATTAGATTAAATTCTGTTATAAAACTATGGAGCAGTTAAACTTTATGATAAAATCCCCTCATTGTTCAATGATTTGTGGACAGACTGGTTGTGGGAAAACAATATTTATCCTCGACCTGTTACAAACAGTTTATCGTTATAATTTGCTCATATTGTGATTTTCTGCACAACACTTAAATGGAACAAAGCATATTATGATAGAAGGTTTATATGGACGGATGATGCCATATTTTTAGTTAATCCAGCAATAAATTGAGTGAGTGTTTAGAAGCCTTTTTTAGATTGTTTGAGGGAACGCAGACGCTATTTATTATAGATGACTGCTCGGCAGAAAGAGACATAGTTAAAAAAAGAAACGCTTTGTCGAAACTAGCTTTCAGTGGGAAAACATGCTGGGATAAGTGTGTGGATTTTATGTCAAAATATAACTCAGTTTTAAAAGACTTTAGAGAGCAGTTGAAGACTGTAGTTTTATTTCACATGAAAGACAGAGACTCATTTGATGAATGTTTGCGCGAAAATGATGTTATTGAAAATGACCAGGAAAAACACAGGATTAAGCAAAAACTAAAATCTGAAAAGTTTAGTAAATTAGTATTGAAAACGGATAACCCTACACAGTATGTCTGTTTGTAGATAATCGTTATTTTTTGGTTATTGAAGTCTTACTTGTCAGAGAACAGTAATATGCCAATCCTAGGGCACTTTCGCCCGAAAACTGGTTTGAGGGCGAAAGTGAGTTAGGATTGGCATATTACTGTTCTCTACCTGAAAACATGGAATCATGGCCGTCTGTGTCACTGTGTCACACAAAGGGATGGGACCAACAATCCGTTCCACAACTTGACCATCTTTAGGGTATAAACGATACAGCACCTCACTCTTTCTCACATACACCACCTCATTCACCCGATCAGGCACGTCAGCAATGATCTTCTGAAATAAATGGGTTAAGGTAGAGTCCGCTTTCTGCAACTGCACTAACTTTTCAGGTGTTACATCCAATTTGGGAATGGTAGGTACATGACTGGCTTGTGGACCTTCTCTTTCTTTCTTTCTTTTCTTGCAGTCGAGTGCTTACTGTACAAGGCACAAAAGATCCACCCTGACCACTACAAATCGTTGAGACACCAGGGAGATTACCCAAGATTAGATCTGTCATTGGTTCATCAGTGACACAAGCAGTGAACGCACCTGTAAAATAAGGAGTAGAAACATAAACACATGCCAAAGTGAAGGATTCTCTCTTGCCCCCGACAGAACGACAGTCTTGTGTTTCACCTGTGTATTGATCCTTCCTTACTAAATCATTGCGTGCACCAGCAGTGGTACAGCCAGTGTCTCTCAACAACGTAGCACCAAACCCATTGACCGTGCATGATTCAGTATGAAGTCCTTTAACATCACTGTCTGAGACTAACACATGCTGGGTATCTTGTTTTGGGGTTTTGTTCGGAGTAGTCATGCCCACATTCGATTGTTTGGTGAATTGCTGTTTATTAGACGGACATTCACTCCGTTTGTGAAATTTGCTGCCACAGTGCCAGCAATGAATGTCTGCAACACCCCATGCACTACCTGGACCGCAAACTTGTCCACGACCTCGACCTGGTCCGAATGACCGATCCGGAGGTCGGCGAGAAGACGTTCCTCGCGGAAAGGACAACGAACCCGCACAATCATACTGTGTATGGTCATGCCAACTTCTCTGAGGACACCGAAGACATCCTCTGGAACCGCACAATCATACTGTGTATGGTCATGCCAACTTCTCTGAGGACACTGAAGACATCCTCTGGAACCGCACAATCATACTGTGTATGGTCATGCCAACTTCTCTGAGGACACTGAAGACATCCTCTGGAACCGCACAATCATACTGTGTATGGTCATGCCACCTTCTCTGAGGACACTGAAGACATCCTCTGGAACCGCACAATCATACTGTGTATGGTCATGCCAACTTCTCTGAGGAAACTGAAGACATCCTCTGGAAAAGTTCACATCATACTGTGTATGGTCATGCCACCTTCTCTGAGGAAACTGAAGACATCCTCTGGAACCGCACAATCATACTGTGTATGGTCATGCCAACTTCTCTGAGAAAACTGAAGACATCCTCTGGAACCGCACAATCATACTGTGTATGGTCATGCCAACTTCTCTGAGGACACCGAAGACATCCTCTGGAACCGCACAATCATACTGTGTATGGTCATGCCAACTTCTCTGAGGAAACTGAAGACATCTTCTGGAAAAGTTCACATCATACTGTGTATGGTCATGCCACCTTCTCTGAGGAAACTGAAGACATCATCTGGAACCGCACAATCATACTGTGTATGGTCATGCCAACTTCTCTGAGGAAACTGAAGACATCCTCTGGAAAAGTTCACATCATACTGTGTATGGTCATGCCAACTTCTCTGAGGAAACTGAAGACATCCTCTGGAAAAGTTCCGTCTGTTTCACTGATATTGATCTCCTGGATAAAATTGTCCAGGTGAAGCATCGTTCGCCTCAAATACAACCTGCTCTGATTTTTTTTTCCAAACTGCTTCTCCGGATGAGCAGCCCGATACTGGTCAGGTAATTTGCACATCTCTTCTGCAGTTTTACAAGACCTTTCTTTCAGAAAAAAACTGCTAAATCTTTTGTAACACTCTAAAGGATTTGCTCACGAAGCAACAAACCACGCAAACCATCCAAAGTTTTTTCCCCGCGTCAGATAAATCTATCCATCGATCAAACAAATGACTGGTGCGAATCAAAAATGCTGCGAATGATTCTCCTTTCTCTGGACGAACCGAGCAACATTTGTCACCGAACCTTTCGTCTGTACATTGAATTTGTTTTTCAAAAGTTCCGCTTTCAGTTCTTCCCACTCAAGGTTTTCACGAGCAGCAAGACTATGATACAAAGAAAGAGCATTGCCTGTAAATAAGTGTGATACAAAGAAAGAGCATTGCCTTTAAATAAAGAAGCCGCATACAATGTCCGCTAATCCCGAGGCCATCCACAAGACGAAGCATGGTTTTCAAACTGGAAAAGAAAAGAATCAATATCATCACGGTTTTCATCAAATGGGGGAAGTTTAGGAATGTAGGAAGTGTTAACTGTGGATTGCAAGTTAGGTCTAGAACTAACACCAGTACCAACAGTGATGTAGGAAGTGTTAACTGTGGGTTGCACGTTAGGTCTAGAACTAACACCAGTACCAACAGGGGTTGAGTTAACTGTGGTTTGCACGTTAGCTAGAACTACACCAGTACCAACATGATTAGGATTGTGTTAACTGTGGGTTGCACGTTAGTCTAGAACTAACACCAGTACCAACATGTGTTTCAAGCGTTTCTGCATCAGTTAGTCTACTTCCTTTAATATCCAGCCACCTATGATTCATGTAGTTATACTGTCTTGCCGTTATGTTTTCTTTTCAAGTCCCTGTCTGCACATTTTTCTCTTCTCTTCTGTCTGCCAGCTGATGTTTTCTTTCTCTCTGTCTCTGCCTGTCTGATTCTTTCTTTCTCTTCTTCTCTGCCTGTCTGATTTTTTCTCTTCTGTCTCTGCCTGTCTGATTTTTCTTTCTCTCCTGTCTCTGCCTGTCTGATGTTTTCTTTCTCTTCTTCTCTGCCTGTCTGTTCTTTCTTTCTTCTGTCTCTGCCTGTCTGATGTTTTCTTTCTCTCCTGTCTCTGCCTGTCTGATTTCTTTCTCTTCTGTCTCTGCCTGTCTGGATCTTTCTTTCTCTCCTGTCTCTGCCTGTCTGATTCTTTCTTCTCCCTGTCTCTGCCTGTCTGATGTTTTCTCTTCTGTCTCTGCCTGTCTGTCTTTCTTTCTCCTGTCTCTCCTGTCTGATTCTTTCTCTCCTGTCTCTGCCTGTCTGATTTCTTTCTCTTCTGTCTCTGCCTGTCTGATGTTTTCTTTCTTCTGTCTCTGCCTGTCTGTCTTTCTCTCTGTCTTGCTGTCTGATTTTCTTTCTCTTCTGTCTCTGCCTGTCTGATGTTTTCTTTCTCTTCTGTCTCTGCCTGTCTGATGTTTTCTTTCTCTTCTGTCTCTGCCTGTCTGATGTTTTCTTTCTCGTCTGTCTCTGCCTGTCTGATTCTTTCTTCTCTTCTGTCTCTGCCTGTCTGATTTTCTTTCTCTTCTGTCTCTGCCTGTCTGATGTTTTCTTTCTCTTCTGTCTCTGCCTGTCTGATTCTTTCTTTCTCTTCTGTCTCTGCCTGTCTGATCTTTCTTTCTCTTCTGCTCTGCCTGTCTGAGTCTTTCTTTCTCTTCTGTCTCTGCCTGTCTGATTCTTTCTTTCTCTTCTGTCTCTGCCTGTCTGATTTTCTTTTCTTTGTCTCTGCCTGTCGATCTTTCTTCTCTTCTGTCTCTGCTGTCTAATTCTTTCTTTCTCTTCTGCCTCTGCCTGTCTGAGTCTTTCTTTCTCTTCTGTCTCTGCCTGTCTGAGTCTTTCTTTTTCTTCTGTCTCTGCCTGTCTGATTCTTTCTTCCTCTGCCGTCTCTTGTTTCTCCTCCCTCTCTCTGTTTTTTATAGCGCGGTCTTCACATTCGCTAATATACGCAATCAAGTTTTCTACGGACAAACCCAACTTCTCTCCCCGGGCAAAAAACAATCAGACTTGGCACAAATCCAGTCAGAACAATTCAGTCTTTCAGAGTTTGACAAACAGTTATATTCGTAAACAAATGAAAAAGAAACAATCATGAGATAGAAAAGAAGTTACACAGTTTAATACGATTACTAGTGCATATACACCCCCAACTGGCTCTCATATTATTTCTTAAGTTTACAAAATTAACCAAACGGAAGAAAAGAACAAAATTTTGAAACGGCTCTGAAAGAATGACATTTGAAAAATGATCTCCAAAAACACCAAGAAAAGCTAACGTTTTTGAATTAAAGTGAAATAGAGCGCTGTTTACAAAGTTGAATCCAAAAATGTGCCAGAAAACACACAAAACAATTTAACGGAAAAAATACCAAACGTAACCCTAAAACATCTAAACGAAGGGGAGCATTTACACACACTAATCAGACAAACCCTAAGTAGAACAACAAATATGCCAAATTTTAAATGAGACAGGCGCCTATTGTTGAGAGGAGTGAAGATAAATGAGACAGGCGCCTATTGTTGAGAGGAGGTGAAGATAAATGAGACAGGCGCCTATTGTTGAGAGGAGGTGAAGATAAATGAGACAGGCGCCTATTGTTGAGAGGAGGTGAAGATAAATGAGACAGGCGCCTATTGTTGAGAGGAGGTGAAGATAAATGAGACAGGCGCCTATTGTTGAGAGGAGGTGAAGATAAATGAGACAGGCGCCTATTGTTGAGAGGAGGTGAAGATAAATGAGACAGGCGCCTATTGTTGAGAGGAGGTGAAGATAAACGAGACAGGCGCCTATTGTTGAGAGGAGGTGAAGATAAATGAGACAGGCGCCTATTGTTGAGAGGAGGTGAAGATAAATGAGACAGGCGCCTATTGTTGAGAGGAGGTGAAGATAAATGAGACAGGCGCCTATTGTTGAGAGGAGGTGAAGATAAATGAGACAGGCGCCTATTGTTGAGAGGAGGTGAAGATAAATGAGACAGGCGCCTATTGTTGAGAGGAGGTGAAGATAAACGAGACAGGCGCCTATTGTTGAGAGGAGGTGAAGATAAATGAGACAGGCGCCTATTGTTGAGAGGAGGTGAAGAATATTGACTAGAATAGAAACAGAAACGAAGAGAGGTGAAAATGTAAAATAGCGAGGAACTGAAGGACAAAGAAACAGGAGTCCTTAGGTAGACCGCTACTTGGAACTACCACCCGTGAAACAGGAGTCCTTAGGTAGACCGCTACTTGGAACTACCACCCGTGAAACAGGAGTCCTTAGGTAGACCACTACTTGGAACTACCACCCGTGAAACAGGAGTCCTTAGGTAGACCGCTACTTGGAACTACCACCCGTGAAACAGGAGTCCTTAGGTAGACCGCTACTTGGAACTACCACCCGTGAAACTGGAGTCTTTAGGTAGACCGCTACTTGGAACTACCACCCGTGAAACTGGAGACAGTAGACCACTACTTGGAACTATCACCCGTGAAACTGGAGACGGTAGATCACTACTTGGAACTACCACCCGTGAAACTGGAGACGGTAGATCACTACTTGGAACTATCACCCGTGAAACTGGAGACGGTAGATCACTACTTGGAACTACCACCCGTGAAACTGGAGACGGTAGATCACTACTTGGAACTATCACCCGTGAAACTGGAGACGGTAGATCACTACTTGGAACTATCACCCGTGAAACTGGAGACGGTAGATCACTACTTGGAACTATCACCCGTGAAACTGGAGACGGTAGATCACTACTTGGAACTATCACCCGTGAAACTGGAGACGGTAGATCACTACTTGGAACTACCACCCGTGAAACTGGAGACGGTAGATCACTACTTGGAACTATCACCCGTGAAACTGGAGACAGTAGATCACTCCTTGGAACTATCACCCGTGAAACTGGAGACGGTACATCACTACTTGGAACTATCACCCGTGAAACTGGAGACGGTAGATCACTACTTGGAACTATCACCCGTGAAACTGGAGACGGTAGATCACTACTTGGAACTATCACCCGTGAAACTGGAGACGGTAGATCACTACTTGGAACTATCACCCGTGAAACTGGAGACGGTAGATCACTACTTGGAACTATCACCCGTGAAACTGGAGACGGTAGATCACTACTTGGAACTATCACCCGTGAAACTGGAGACGGTAGTTCACTACTTGGAACTATCACCCGTGAAACTGGAGACGGTAGACCACTACTTGGAACTATCACCCGTGAAACTGGAGATGGTAGATCACTACTTGGAACTATCACCCGTGAAACTGGAGACGGTAGATCACTACTTGGAACTATCACCCATGAAACTGGAGACGGTAGATCACTACTTGGAACTATCACCAGTGAAACTGGAGACGGTAGATCACTACTTGGAACTATCACCTGAAACTGGAGACGGTAGATCACTACTTGGAACTATCACCCGTGAAACTGGAGATGGTAGATCACTACTTGGAACTACCACCCTTGAAACTGGAGACGGTAGATCACTACTTGGAACTATCACCCGTGAAACTGGAGACGGTAAATCACTACTTGGAACTATCACCCGTGAAATTGGAGACGGTAGATCACTACTTGGAACTATCACCCGTGAAACTGGAGACGGTAGATCACTACTTGGAACTATCACCCGTGAAACTGGAGACGGTAGATCACTACTTGGAACTATCACCCGTGAAACTGGAGACGGTAGATCACTACTTGGAACTATCACCCGTGAAACTGGAGACGGGGATTTTCAATACATGAAAGACATACTGTTTCACAAAACAATCCACAATAACAAATTCCAAAAAAGTACGAAGTTGAAAATACTAATGAAAAATAGAGAATAATAATAATATTTCTTTTGAATTTCAAAATAGGGGGAACAAAATACTATCCTTTCTCAGCCCTCAATGTACTCAATATTTTAATCAATTTCCAGTTCAAAAACCTTCTTTTATAAAGAGAGGTTCAAACCAAAATCTTTTCCCCCAAACCGGTCGGAGAGCTACAGAGAGGTTCACAATTCGGGTCACCGCTGTCACACACCGTGTTCGCACGTACCCGTTCACGACCTCAGCATGCTAACTCCGTGCACACACACCTACTCCACTCATACATAGGAGCACTACCAGGCCGAATTTTAGTTTTACAACACTTCCTTCCAATATAATTTTCACCAAAATCAAAGTTAACAAATATTTATACATCTCTTTCAAATTACATACTTTACAACAATACAATGCCGTTCTCTACAGTTTTCATTGTTTGCAAACAATACAATTCCGGTCCTTTCAGTTTTCATTGTTTGCAAACAATACAATTCCGGTCCTTTCAGTTTTCATTGTTTGCAAACAATACAATTCCGGTCCTTTCAGTTTTCATTGTTTGCAAACAATACAATTCCGGTCCTTTCAGTTTTCATTGTTTGCAAACAATACAATTCCGGTCCTTTCAGTTTTCATTCTTTGCAAACAATACAATTCCGGTCCTTTCAGTTTTCATTGTTTGCAAACAATACAATTCCGGTCCTTTCAGTTTTCATTGTTTGCAAACAATACAATTCCGGTCCTTTCAGTTTTCATTCTTTGCAAACAATACAATTCCGGTCCTTTCAGTTTTCATTCTTTGCAAACAATACAATTCCGGTCCTTTCAGTTTCATTCTTTGCAAACAATACAATTCCAGTCCTTTCAGTTTTCATTCTTTGCACAAGGTAGGACTACATGTTGCCAAGATAAGAGGTCCACCTTTTGAACTTGTCAAGGGAGGCTGCTAACCATTGACTGGATGCTGAGGTGTTCTGAAAGAAACCCCAGGTCCCATAATCAATTTTTAGAACGACTTCCTTTTTTTTTTAACCCTTTCTCTCTTTTCTTCTTTTTCCTCCTCCACGCACAAAATTATACATAAACGCGATCAGATACTCACGAAGCGTCTCTGTTTCTCCAAACCACCCCTACCTACAGTTGGGGTTAACAAGCGAAATTTTCTCAAGAAAATTAGTATTATCTTTTATGTTTTTTCTTTTCTTTTCAATGATATACGCGATTGTCTCACGAATCAATCACGAATCATTCACGAATCATTCACGGATCAGATTATCATTCGAGATGTGCCCATTGCATTTACACGACACTTATCCTTTTTTTTTCTTTAAAAACAAATCACGAATCCCCAAACTGACAACACAAGCACTACACTTAATGATGATGATGATGATGATAATAATAATAATAATAACAATAATGTTTATTTGTATGGCGCATATTTCATAAAAATGCTCCACAGCGCTTTACATTTCAATAAAGAGCAAAGGATAAAAATAGGAATTATAACAGTCATGCACATTGAAAGGCACAAACCCTAGAGATATCCAGTGCTGAAATAAATCACATTGCCTTCACAATTAAGATATTGTTTAGTAATAATAACGATAATGATAAGAGTAATTTGAAAAATAAATATCACGAGAAATTGTACAAAACGTCACCCTCGCAGAAATCCTCTAAAAACACTTCTCCTTAACACACACACACACACACACACACACACACACACACACACACACACACACACACACACACACACACACACACACACACACACACACACACACACACACACACACATACACACAGCGCGCGTACGCATACAAAGCCTCGAGATATCCAATGCTAAAACAAATCACATTGCGTTCAAAATTAAAACATTGTATAACGATAATAATTTAAAAGCAAATCACACGAGGAATTTAACGGTCTCCCTCTCATAAATCCATTCCATTCCTCTCCTTTACCACACACACACACACACACACACACACACACACACACACACACACACACACACACACACACACACACACACACACATGCACACACACACACACCACACACTCACACACACACACACACACACATACACACACACACACACACACACACACACACACACACACACACATACACACAGCGCGCGTACGCATACAAAGCCTCGAGATATCCAATGCTAAAACAAATCACATTGCGTTCAAAATTAAAACATTGTATAACGATAATAATTTAAAAGCAAATCACACGAGGAATTTAACGGTCTCCCTCTCATAAATCCATTCCATTCCTCTCCTTTACACACACACACACACACACACACACACACACACACACACACCACACACACACACACACACACACACACACACACACACACACACACACACACACACACACACACACACACACACACACCACAGACACACACACACACACACACACACATACACACACTCACACACACACACACACACACACACACACACACACACACACACACACACACACACACACACACACACACACACACACACACACCTTCACGTTACTGGTCCAGGAACATACAGGCAGGAGAATAAATCTGACTAGAAGGGACTCGCACATTACGGTATCTCAGGATAGATAAGTTTGAAAGAGGTAGGTTTTCAGGTGCCGTTTGAAACTTGAGAAGGAGTTTGTTTTCCTAAGAGACAGGGGTAGAGAGTTCCATGCATTTGGGCCAAATGCAGAGAAGGACTTTGTACCAAAGGCATCAAGAGAGAAGCGAGGAACAGTCAGCAGTGAGGTATCAGAAGAAAGGAGTGCTCGAGAAGGTGTGTATATCTGCAGGACACTGGAAAGATAAGATGGCATGTTCTCATGATAAATACACTGGAAGCAGAGACAGGCAACTTTGTACTGAATTCTGGCCTTTACGGGAAGCCATTTGAGAGTTCTGAGGAAAGATTTTGCGCTCTCACGTCTGGGCTTGCGGAGAACAAGGCGAGCCGCATGATTCTGTATGTGTTGAAGTTTATTTAGTGGATTGTCAGGGAGCCCAGCAAGAAGAGAGTTACAGTAGTCTAGTCTGGAGAGTATGAAGGAGACAGCAAATGTGTGTGTGTGTGTGTGTGTCTGTGTGTGTGTGTGTGTGTGTGTGTGTGTGTGTGTGTGTGTGTGTGTGTGTGTGTGTGTGTGTGTGTGTTTAGCAGCATCAGTGGATAGAAAGGAGCGGACCTTACCTAGTCTACGTAACTGAAGGTACAGAGCACGGCACAGTTGTTTGACATGTGCTTCCATAGACATAGTTTCGTCTAGGTAGAAACCAAGATTCCTGACAGTTTGTGAGAAGGATACGTCACAACCAGAGATAGACATAGTAGTATGAGTAACCTGACTGATCTTTGAATTAGTGCCAGTAACAATCCGCTCAGTTTTATCATCATTCATTTTCAACTTGTTGTCACCCATTCACTTCGAAACGTCCTGTATACAATCTCTCAGACTGTACTCCAGAGAGTCAAAATCTGATGGAGTAGAAGAGTGAGGCAGCTGCGAGGCATCTGCAAAGAAATGGTATGAGTGGCCTGACTGATGAACGACGTGTACATAGTAAACAGGACAGGTCCCAAGACAGTACCCTGTGACACACCACATTTCAGCACTGATGGAACTGATTCGTAGCCAATAATAACTTCTGCCCTAGCAGACTTCTGCCTGCGACTACACTCTAGACCACACACAGGTCACTTGACACTTCCGACCTCTCACAGGTCACAGGACCCTAGTCCTATTATACCGACCTCCAAGGGTTGTCATGCCTATCGGGCAATGCTACGGACACATCACTGGTCACAGGACCCTAGTCCTATTATACCGACCCCCCAAGGGTTGTTATGCCTATCGGGCAATGCTACAGACAAATCACTGGTCACAGGACCCTAGTCGTATTATACCGACCCCCCAAGGGTTGTTATGCCTATCGGGCAATGCTACAGACAAATCACTGGTCACAGGACCCTAGTCCTATTATACCGACCCCCAAGGGTTGTTATGCCTATCGGGCAATGCTACAGACAAATCACTGGTCACAGGGAATCAAAGTCCCACAAGACTAACCCCCCAAGGTTAACAATCAAAATCTTCGTATCTGTCTTCCTTCGAACCATCCCCGTGTCTGATTCAACCAAAGCTTCACTCATAATCCAAACCTCAGCGTCCTATCCAATCAAAATCAAGTTGACTTATTTGGTGTCACTCCATAACTTGATTTTTCCACACAACTGCACCAACAGCGTGGCTCTACACCACAAGTGCACCCGTCCACCAAAAATTCACATTATTTTTTTCCCAACATCGTTTCAACGCTCACATCAAATCCATCACCATCCTCAATAACGTTCATGACACATTCTAAACTGCTGGTCATGACAGTAGCATTGCACTGCCTTTGGCGCACTGTAATTTCTAACAACACTGTGACATAGGAGC
>CM031608.1:95733498-95753498 GCA_018398815.1 Conus ventricosus | reverse complement strand
CTCTTCCTAGAGAGAAGGTGAGTGTACCAAGTTTTCTGTGTGGATCACAAAATGAGCATTGCTTTGGCCATAACTATGGTTTTTGTTATTGTCGTCGTCGTCATGGTGTTGTTGTTGTTGTTGTTGTTGTTGTTGTTCTTCTTCTTCTTCTTCTTCTTCTTCTTCTTCTTCTTCTTCTCTCTTCTTCTTCTTCTTCTTCTTCCTCTTCTTCTTTTTCTTCTTCTTCTTCTTCTTCTTCTTCTTCTTCTTCTTCTTCTTCTTCTTCTTCTTCTTCTTCTCTTCTTCTTCTTCTTCTCCTCTTCATCGTCCTCTCACTCTCTTCTCCAGTTTTCTACGTGTGAGTGAGTGAGTGAGTGTGTGTGTGTGTGTGTGTGTGTGTGTGTGTGTGTGTGTGTGTGTGTGTGTGTGTGTGTGTGTGTGAGTGTGTGTGTGTGTGTGTGTGTGTGTGTGTGTGTGTGTGTGTGTGTGTGTGTGTGTGTGTGTGTGTGTTATCTGCATGATGTAAAGGGACATTGCCGTGTGGTTTGATGTTCCTAGGTCGGTCAATTTTACACCAGATCTCGTAGGTGTGAAAGAATATTCAAGATCTCAAAACGTTGACTGCTCTTAAGGCTGGAGATGATGAGATCTCAAAACATTGACTGCTCTTGAGGCTGCAGATGATGAGATCAAGATGCCAAGAAAGATTCCAGATTTAAGATGGGTTTACTAATATCTGCACGTCATCAGACGCTTAGAAGTATCAGAAACAAATATGAGCCAATGAAATACAAGTTTTGCATGGTTGAACTAGAAATGTTCTCAGATGACAGGACGCTAGGAATGATTATTGCCAAAGTCAATAGAAATAAAAACGTCCCCGCGTGTCAGGCGACTATCTTCTGAAACGTTACTAGTACTACTATCTTCTGAAAACACTACTATAATTTTCATAAGATAGTAGTAATACTACTAACTTATGAAAATTATAGTAGTGATTTCAGAAGATAGTAGTATATAGTAACGTTTCAGAAGTTAGTACTTCGCGTTGCGACTACTAGTGAAATGATCCATGTGTGAAATTATGTCCTCTTTCTTAGTATAAAATGGAGGAGTTAAGATTTATGATCTTGCGTTTTTAGTAGAAATATTTCCTCTTGCACAATGATACTATGAACCATGCTGATTATGTCTGGAGAGGGAAACATGATCACAGCCCCCTGTGTTAGGAGCAGCGATCGATGAAAGTTTTCAATAACTGATTTTTTTGAGACAGTTAGAACACCATAGCACCAGCCCAAAGGATCCCGCAGCCGAAGGTCGGGGAGCAGACTCGCGCCTGCGCCAGATCTGTCATTGCTGCAAACGGTGTATAGTCAGCAGAGTTACCCACGTGAAAAGCAACACGTTTCACTTGGTGTTCTGTTAAGTTTCTTCCGTTTAAAGAACGGTTGAGACATGTGAATATCAAATAAAATTGAGAACAGAAATGTCTATGTACAGTACTTGTAATCAGGAAAAATACATATAAGACTGATGTGGTTGCAAATATTCCTATGAGGGTGCAAAAAAAATGTATCACCGTCGTGGCCATCACGCGTGCGAACGGCTGTGCTAGAGGGCTGTTTTTTTTTTTTCCTTTCCCCTGATGCTTGTGTTCTTGATGTACTGATTTTGACGTCTTTTTGTAAAATCAAGTTTCAGCGCATTTGAAGCGGCTTTCTGCATAATGCAGCTATTTACTGTGACTAAACAACCTTTTCACAGCTGGGAAGTTTATATACATTATTTTCTATCCATTTTTATATCCAGTGTAAGTTTTAATGATTCCAAATCGTTTTTAAATATTAGAAATATTCAAGTTGTTCTTCTTACGATAAAGACTGCATTCAGCCAGAATTCCAAAGCGATTCTTGTATTTTTAACATTACTGCCAGTGTCTGTTTGACCACAAATGCCACAGTTCTTATTTACAAGAACAATACCAATTATAAGCTCGCATCACAGATCACGTCATACCCACTATTTTTCAAAAACTTATAAACACATATTCTTTTGTTATTAGACCTTATCCCTCTCACATTCAAACAAAAAACATTAAGAGAAGATAAAGCCATTTTAGGGAGGTAATCAAAGGAAAGTCCACGAGATGCACCGAAAACCGTTCAAACATTCATCACCCATGCCCATCCCTTGTCACTGTCTGTCTGTGACTGAACGAGCAGTGGAAAGCTTGGCAGTTTTTTCACGTTTGTCAGATGACTGGGGAATCCCTCTCTGTTGAACGCGGTCGTTTCGGAGTTTGCGATCGAGAACGTGTTGCAAAATCCAGTTTAAACTGACTTGTCAAAACCGGATCTTTTCCCTTATCCACATGTTTTCCCTCTTGGATGGTCTACCACTCCTCTTCTTTTCCCTCTTGGATGGTCTACCACTCCTCTTCTTTTCCCTCTTGGATGATCTACCACTCCTCTTCTTTTCCCTCTTGGATGGTCTACCACTCCTCTTCTTTTTTCTCTGTTCCCCATGACGGCCAGAATTGAAGTCTGACTGACAGTCCTCCACCACACACAGAAATTCAACAAACCTTTATCACCTAAAACTAACCCACAGAAACACATCCAATAGAAGCAGCGCAGAAAAAAAAAGTGGAACAGTAGCACACGAAGAAAAAAGCGGCTGTCGACTTCGAAGTCTCGCTCTCGAATCACTCGTATTACTCTAATTAGCAGTCAGTCAAATTGGCCAAAATGACCACTTGTCAATGACACTGACCACTGGTCAACCACATCGTAAATGTTAACAGAACTCGTACACTAAATAACAGTCAAACAGTGACATTGGGTAATGACCACTGGTCAATGACACTGACCACTGTCACAACGTTCAATTATGTTCACATGAAGTCGTTCTACACTAATTAGCAGCCAAACTGTGAAATAAGGCCAAAAGACCATTGAGTCAGTCAAATTGGGCCAAAATGACCACTTGTCAATGACACTGACCACTGGTCAACCACATCGTAAATTGTTAACATGAACTCGTACACTAAATAACAGTCAAACAGTGACATTGGGTAATGACCACTGGTCAATGACACTGACCACTGGTCAGCAACGTCCAATTATGTTCACATGAACTCGTTCTTCACTAACTGGCAGTCAAACAGTGAAATTAGGCAAAAATTACCACTGGTCAAGGACACTGACCATTGGTCAGCAACGTCAAAAATTGTTAACATAAACTCGTTCTACACTAATTGGTCAAATGACCATCGATCAGTGACTCTGGATAGTAATAATACTAAGAAAGAGGACATAATTTCACACAGGGATCATTTCACTAGATAGTCGCAACGCGAAGCTACTATCTTCTGAAACGTTACTGTTACAACTATCTTCTGAAATCACTACTATAATTTTCATAAGTTAGTAGTATTACTACTATCTTATGAAAATTATAGTAGTGTTTTCAGAAGATAGTAGTACTAGTAACGTTTCAGAAGATAGTCGCCTGACACCCCGCGCACTTACACTTAACACACCAACATTCCTTTTCTCATTCCAGCCTTGTTCTCCTCTCCTCCCTTCCTTACTTGTGCATCACTCATTCCACCAATATCCTCCCTCCTCTCATTAAAAACCACCCCAGCTACACTGTTGTTTCCGGCCAGTAGCCCATGATTAACATTGCACGGACACACCAGCAGCCGCACTGCAGCAGTTAGCATTGTGGGTTTGGAGGCTGGGAGATCGTAGTATCGATTCCCATCAGTGCATTGAATTGTAGGAGTTTGTACATTCTAGCCAGCCCTCAGCAGCTTTGAGCTTGCTATGGACTAAAAATGGAAGGCCATGACTACCCAGTTGAGTGTCTGTCAACCTCGGTGATGTCAGTGGAGAAGGACTAGCGCACAGCCCAAACACACTCACAGCTTGCTTACAATCTCATTCATATATCATGCATTCGTCACATCAAACCACTAGTAAAGTCTATAACTTTACTACACATGATCATAGAAAGAAACATCAATGCATAGGAATCAAACAAAATAAAACATTCTCTCTTTCCTGAACTTCACAAAATCATTTATCTAAAACATCATTGACTAACCCGGTATAAATAGATTTCTACTTTACCTGGCCAGGTGATCTTAACTATTCACGAATCACTGTCCTTTTCTTTTCCTTTTTTTTTTCTTTTCACTGTCACTTTCACAACACGACCACAACTGCTGGCACTGGTGTTGGTCTGCTTGCACCGGTCAAGCTGGACTGCTGGCACCGGTCAGGCTGGACTGCTGGCGTTGGTCAGGTTGGACTGCCGATGAAAGTGGCGCTGGCCAAGTATGAGGTCGAACCCCCGGTTCAGATGGAACAGTGACTATCAACATCGATCTGTTCTCCTTTCTTTCTTCCTGCATTAACGCATTGCACTCTCTCTCTCTCTCTCTCCTAGTCTGCTCTATTAAATGGACATGGTTGCTTTCTTTTCCTTTTCTTTCTTTCTTTTTCTCTTCATTAGTTAGCAACTCTCTCTTTCCACATCTCTCTTTAGTCCTCCCTTTGCAGACTATATCTGGTGCTAATGCTCAAACTTCACTCCTCTCATCTCTCTGCCTTTCTCCTGCAGAGACTACACCCCAGAACCTCTCTCTCTCTCCTCTGTCTCTCTGTTCGTTCTCCCCTCGTTCTCCCACCTCTCTCACTCTCACATCCTTCTTATCCCGTTCCAATCTGTCATTCAGGCGAGTACCATTGGTCAGTATTTTTACCCCTGATACCCGAAGTTATCTCCCTCTAATTCCATTGGATGTTCAAATCATGCCAGCATGCCTACACGCCTTACTCTCTGTGGTGGTCAATTGGTCATTTAATTGATTAGCTAGATTTCACCCCCACCACACACTACCTTCCCCCCTTCCTTTCCTGCTTTAACCTGCGACATCCGACTAACAATGGCACTGGTTCCACAAATTGGCTAGATGAGCCTGAGCCAGGCGCTACGACTCGTCTCGCTAGACATCGAGGCGTCGGTCAAAGCTGCTTAGTCCGTCTAGCCGGACAGACCGTCTCTGTGGAGCCTCTCCCCTATGCTTAATTGGCTGGATCCGAACCATGGGCCCGTCGACGTGGCGCCCAGAATATTTGAGTTAGAGCTTATGTCCAAACAACCTGGACCACGACTTGGTTGTTCTATTTTTGACTGTGACAATTTCCCCCTTGCATAAGACTATTGCACCGCATCGTCTCAAAACCACGGTACAAAAAAAACAACAACCGAATTTGCTGACACACAGCTACACGTGCAAAGTTTAAAAAAATACTTTACAACCAACGGTTTATAAATTATAAAATATATCATTAGTGAATACCACTCCAATGAGTTATCATTGACGTGCGCTCTTGCGTTATTTCAATTCATTTTATAACGACCTCTGTGCGCACCTATGCAATCCCCCTACCTGCGGATTGGCCATATCTTCTCTTCACAATTCTTATGAAAAGCACAATATAATATGATCACGATCCATGACACTTCACTGAGGAATCTCCATCCTCACTTATTGCAAATAATGCATCACTACACAAGCGACTGTATGCTCCAAGCATAACTACATTCACATGAACAAGTCTCACAAAGAAAATATGAACAAGTCTCACACAAAAAAATATGAACCATAGCCAACTGGGAATGAACCCATATCCAATCAACATAACTGTAACCAACACATATTATCAACAAAGCACCCCGATATGACTGACTTCCTCTGAGTTGCAGCTTGCTAGACTACGCGACTTAAATAGTCAGCTCCGACATTCTGTCGACCTGGATGTACTGCACTCGATACCTGTAGGGCTGCAGTGCATTGCCCAACGCAGAACTCTGCTGTTTTTCAACTGCGCCTCCTGCAGGAATTTGAGTGGTTGATGATCAGTCTCTATCACGAACTCTTTCCCATACAAGTATTTGTGGAATTTCTGCACGGCCCACACAACAGCTAAACACTCCTTCTCTACCGTTGCGTACCCTTCTTCACACTTTGTCAACTTCCTGCTAGCATACCTCACAGGAAACTCGACCCCTTCATGCTCCTGTAACAATACTGCACCTATCCCACCACCTGATGCATCTGTCCGCAACAAAAATGGTTTGGACATATCTGGTAGCTTCAAGATGGGACGGGAACCTAGTCTTTCCAGCACCGTCTGCAGTGCTTGCTCTGCAGCGTCTGACCATTCGACCACTGCCGGTTTCCCTGCCTTGACCAGATCACTGAGAGACTCGTGATTGCTGCGAAATTTGGAACAAACTCCCTATAGAACCCAATAAAACCTAGCAGACCTCCTGACTTCTGTTTTGGTCTTTGGTCTCTCTGAATTCATCATCTTCTCCACCTTTCCCTTTCTGGCTGCTTTGTGTCGCTTCCGACAACAAAACCTAGGAACTCCAGGCTTGGAAAACCAACCTGGCACTTTGTTGGTCTGGCTGTGAGATTGGCTTGTCTCAACCTCTCTAAAACTGCTCCTACTGCCTCATATGCTCCTCCCATGTCTCGGATGCTATCAGAATGTCATCCATGAAATTCACAACGCCTTCCAATCCCGTCAATAACTTCCTCATCATCCGAGAGAAGACGCAGGTGCGTTGACCATCCCAAAAGGAAGTACTCGCCACTGGTATAGCCCCATAGGAGTGGAGAATGCTGTGACTTCCTTTGAGTCCTCACTCAGGGCTATTTGCCAGTAACCCTTGCTCAGATCTATCCTGGTGAAATACTGGCTCTTGCTTGTGGCGATCTGAGCGAACAGGTCTTCCATGTTCGGTATGACCTCTGCATCGACCTTGGTGACACTGTTCAGACGTCTATAGTCAACACAGAATCGATGCTCACCTGACTTTTTCCTCACTAAGACGACGGGTGCACTATACGATGATTTGGACGGTTCAATCACCCCAAGGTCCAACATCTTTTCTACCTCCTCCTCGATCACTTGCTTGGTGGCATATGGATCGGGTAGGCTTTCACATGTACGGGTTTTTGCGATGTTAACTCCACCGTACATGTCTCTAGAGTTGTCCTGCCTGGTTTGTCAGTCAGGGACGCCCTATACTGTTCCAGGAGCCCCCTAACTTCCTCCTGTCTCCTACTGTCTAGCCCTTCATACAGTGACACATCCCTGTATGACTCTTCCCCTGGAAACTCAGCAACAAAATCTCCCCTTCTTCTGCTGGTCTCCTTTACCTCCATCAATGATTGCTGCTGCGCCTATGTGCTGATCTCACCTCCTGAATATATTTGCGGAGGAAATTTGCATGAAAAGTTTGGTTTCCCATTCACATCAATTCGGTAATCCCGACCGACCCTTTCAGTGATGGTGAATGGTCCTTTCCAATGCATCAGCAGCTTGTTGTGACCCGTGGGAAGCAGTACCAGGACTTGATCTCCCGCCTTGGGATTGCTTCCTCACCTTCCTGTCATATTGCTTCTTCTGAACGACCCTAGCCTTCTGCAAACTTTCCTTTGCAACCTTACATGTCTCATACCTGTGCCCACCTTTGAACAGGGCGAGATTGGGCCAATCAGATCAATAGCCACCCTCCTGAACGGTGTGTCAATTAAAGGGGGATGTTTCAGAGGTGCCTTCCTCTTCACCCCTCTTGTGGCTGACCTTTGACACACATCACATGACATGCAGAAACGTTTTATGTCTGCCATTGCTCCTGGCCAATGAAAGTCATCAAAGATCGGTCAGCTGTTTTGCTGGTGCCGAGATGACCCGCCATGAGCGACTCGTGACCCACTGACATGACAGTGTCACGATAACCTGCTGGTACCTCTAACTGAGTGGTCACCTTACCTGTCTTCCCCTTGGTGAACACTCGGTACAACAGCCCGCCTTTCACAAGAAATTCTGTCTCACCTCCTCTAACCTCCTGTTTCTCTCCACCTCTTGCCAACTCCCAAGACTTCACGAGCGAAGGTCTGTTCCTGCGCTGCCCTAAACTCATCAGGTGACACATCTATGCCTGACTTCCTTGCCGGAACGACTAACGGTTTATCAACCTTTTCCTCCTTCTTGCTCCGTGTTTGAACTGCTGCCCCTGTAGCAGTCAACAACTCAGATCCCCTGGATCCCTTGCCCCTGGAATATTTCCAATGATCAAATCATGAAGGGGTTTCTCCATCACCAACGCAGACAACTCGCCTGAGAAGTAAGGGTACGTACTTCTATCTTAGCAACTGGGAACTCCCTCACAGTGCCATCGATTAGAGTAAGGTCTGGATTTGCCCTGTCAAATCCCCTTTCTCGACCAGCGTTGTTCGTACTACCCCCGCATGAACAACCAGTGTCTCGTAACACTTTCACCCTCTGCTGGCCAATCCACCCTTCTTCCACTGGTAACGAACCACTCAGCCTAGTGCCCTCCATCCCTGACACTGACTGCTGTCCAGTGCTAGCCATAGGCTGCACTCCACCCTCTTCAGACTGAATCCCTTTTGGTTCCACTGCAGGTCGTTTCCCTTGACGACCCTTATCCACCTCTTGCAAGGCTGCTGCCTTCTGGAACCTCATGCGACAATCCCTCGCCACATGTCCCTTCTTGTGACAAATGAAACACCTAATGTCCCTTTGCCCTTCCTTCTGCCCCACCACTGGTTTGCAGACTTTGCAGAAAACTCCCCTAGTCTCCTTGCACTCTTCGCACCTGTGCCTGGCACCTGTTTCTCCTGCACCTTAGTGCCCAAACGTGCCTCTCTATACACCTCTGCGAACTTCAACAACTCCCCTGCTGTCTCTGGCTGTCTCTCTTTCAAATGTATAGTTAACCAGGCCGCAACCTGACAAAATCTGTTCTTTCATCACTAGCTCTTTCAATTCAGCGAACTCCTTTTTCGTACCACTCAACTCTAACCACTTCTCAAAATAGTGATCCAAACGTGCACGAAACTGAGTGTACGTCTCACCTGCTTGTAATTTAGCTGAACGAAATTTCTTCCTGAACCCCTCCTCTGTGAGGTCGAATCCTTTCATCAACGATTCCTTCACAGCGCCGAAATCAGACTGTTGTTCTGCTGGTAACGCAGTGAAAATCTGTAATGCCTTACCCGTCAGTAACGCCGACAAAATGACTGCCCACTCTTCTGGAGGCCAACCCTGACTGGTTGCAAAACGTTTCGAAACGACTGATGTATGCATCAATCGAATCGGTCCCTTCCGAGAATTTTGGCAACTTGGGTCGGGGAGCGTAACTGCGCACAGAGTCACTGGAAACTGAACTCCCATCCTCGTGGTCTCCCTCTGTATTCTCACTTTCTCTATTTCTAATTGAACCTTTAATCTTTCTGTTTCCTGCGTTTCCCTAGCCTGATTATCATTAGCCTGAATCCTTAATTTTTTCTATTTCCTGCTTCATTCTTTCTGTTTCCTGCGCTTCTACTGCGATACGGCGTCTTTCCGCTCGCTCATCTCTTTCCATCTTTTGTTGGTTTTCAACGAATGCACGCAACTCATCTCCTGAGTAACCTAGATCACGAGCGACGCTCACAAGTTGTTCAATAGGGGTGTTCTTTTCTTCCGCCATTGTAACTTTTTTTTTTTTTTTTTTTTGAACAAGATTTTATTACTACGACAGCCAACTGGTGGTTACCGACACGAGTGACGTAATAGAACAATCCTATGAATGATAATATTAGCTTGGGACAACGTAATTAGTTTTTATAAGACGCCCAGCGCCTGACCCAACTATGAGAGCGAATTATAGGCAATCTGTGCGAAATGAGTACTCTGGGGCTGAAATGCCAAGCCTAGTATTAACTATCTTGGAAGCAATGCAAGCCTAGTATTTAACTATCTTGGGAACATACAGTAAGACAACCCCTTGTCTTAGGATTACAATACTTGAATCCCACCCAGCTTCCTCTCTGAGAAGTTGAACAATTATAATAAATGGGCCAGAATATCCTGGCAGGCTCGCCAATAAATTGTCAACCTCGGGTGATGTCAGTGGAGGAAGGACTAGCGCACAGCCCAAACACACTCACAGCTTGCTTACAATCTCATTCATATATCATACATTCGTCACATCAAACCACTAGTAAAGTCTATAACTTTACTACACATGATCATAGAAAGAAACATCAATGCATATGGAATCAAACAAAATAAAACATTCTCTCTTTCCTGAACTTCACAAAATCATTTATCTAAAACATCATTGACTAACCCGGGTATAAATAGATTTCTACTTTACCTGGCCAGGTGATCTTAACTATTCACGAATCACTGTCCTTTTCTTTTCCTTTTTTTTTCTTTTCACTGTCACTTTCACAACACGACACAACTGCTGGCACTGGTGTTGGTCTGCTTGCACCGGTCAAGCTGGACTGCTGGCACCGGTCAGGCTGGACTGCTGGCGTTGGTCAGGTTGGACTGCCGATGAAAGTGGCGCTGGCCAAGTATGAGGTCGAACCCCGGTTCAGATGGAACAGTGACTATCAACATCGATCTGTTCTCCTTTCTTTCTTCCTGCATTAACGCATTGCACTCTCTCTCTCTCTCCTAGTCTGCTCTATTAAATGGACATGGTTGCTTTTCTTTTCCTTTTCTTTTCTTTCTTTTTCTCTTCATTAGTTAGCAACTCTCTCTTTCCACATCTCTCTTTAGTCCTCCCTTTGCAGACTATATCTGGTGCTAATGCTCAAACTTCACTCCTCTCATCTCTCTGCCTTTCTCCTGCAGAGACTACACCCCAGAACCTCTCTCTCTCTCTCTCTGTCTCTCTGTTCGTTCTCCCCCTCGTTCTCCCACTCTCTCACTCTCACATCCTTCTTATCCCGTTCCGATCTGTCATTCAGGGCGAGTACCATTGGTCAGTATTTTTACCCCTGATACCCGAAGTTATCTCCCTCTAATTCCATTGGATGTTCAAATCATGCCAGTCATGCCTACACGCCTTACTCTCTGTGGTGGTCAATTGGTCATTTAATTGATTAGCTAGATTTCACCCCCACCACACACTACCTTCCCCCCTTCCTTTCCTGCTTTAACCTGCGACGTCCGACTAACAATGGCGCTAGTTCCACAAATTGGCTAGATGAGCCTGAGCCAGGCGCTACGACTCGTCTCGCTAGACATCGAGGCGTCGGTCAAAGCTGCTTAGTCCGTCTAGCCGGACAGACCGTCTCTGTGGAGCCTCTCCCCTATGCTTAATTGGCTGGATCCGAACCATGGGCCCGTCGACGTGGCGCCCAGAATATTTGAGTTAGAGCTTATGTCCAAACAACCTGGACCACGACTTGGTTGTTCTATTTTTGACCGTGACAGTGTCATCAAATAATGCATGCATCTGTGAGAGTGGGGCTCAAAGTTCCTGACAACAATGCAGGTGCCTGTATCTCTTGGTCTTGGCTGGCGCTAGGATATATTCCAAAGCAACATTATCATACATCATCGTTGTTGTTATTGATAGTCAAATAAAATGAATTTTGTGGTCTCTCTTGTCCTGTTGTCATAATGACGTCACTCTTCATTTCTTCACCATGTCCACGTCCGTGAGTTGGTCAAAATCATCAGTAATGTCAAGGTCTTGGAAGGCGTCGTTGGATGAATATTGTGGCACCCGTCAGAGAGAAGCGCTTGCTTACGCTGACTCCACGAAAAAGCTACCAGTCACCAGTAGAGGTCATACACCAGATCCTCTGCTGCGTAAGAACAGGCACCACATCAAACCATTGACATGGCATCACCAGTAGGGGTCATACACCAGGTCTTCTGCTGTGTAAGAACAGGCACCACATCAAACCATTGACATGACATCACCAGTAGGGGTCATACACCAGGTCTTCTGCTGCGTAAGAACAGGCACCACATCAAACCATTGACATGACATCACCAGTAGGGGTCATACACCAGGTCTTCTGCTGCGTAAGAACAGGCACCACATCAAAACCATTGACATGACATCACCAGTAGGGGTCATACACCAGGTCTTCTGCTGCGTAAGAACAGGCACCACATCAAACCATTGACATGACATCACCAGTAGGGGTCATACACCAGGTCTTCTGCTGCGTAAGAACAGGCACGACATCAAACCATTGACATGACCCGACAGTAGCACAGCATCTCCTCTTGTGGCCGACCTCATGAAGGCGTGATATTTATTACTGTCAGTGAAGTGTGAATGCTGTGAGTGCTGGGCCGGCCAATGATGGCACAAACGTTGCTGTGGGTATGTACGGTATTACTGTCAGTGAAGTGTGAGTGCTGGACCGGCCAGTGATGGGACAAACGTTGCTGTGGGTATGTACGGTATTACTGTCAGTGAAGTGTGAGTGCTGGACCGGCCAGTGATGGGACAAACGTTGCTGTGGGTATGTACGATATTACTGTCAGTGAGGTGTGAGTGCCGGTCAGTGATGGCACAAACGTTGCTGTGGGTGTGTACGGTATTACTGTCAGTGAAGTGTGAGTGCTGGGCCGGCCAGTGATGGCACAAACGTTGCTGTGGGTATGTACGATGGACGTCATTGAGCGGTGTGGGTGTGTCGCCTCCTTTAGGTTGCAATGAAGATGATACAGAAAAGACAATATTAATTTTAGAGATATCATTGTGAAGACATAGCCATATTGAGAGAGAGAGAGAGAGAGAGAGAGAGAGAGAGAGAGAGAGAGAGAGAGAGAGAGAAGACAGACAGACAGACAGACAAACAGACAGAGAGAGAGAGAGAGAGAGAGAGAGAGAGAGAGAGAGAGGAGAGAGAGAGAGAGAGAGAGAGAGAGAGAGAGGGAGAATGAGTTTTCTTCTGTGTGTTTGTATGTGTACCTTGGTTGAAAGGCATAGAGGAAGGGGGTCAGGGAGTATTTAACTTCAAACATCTTGAGATTATTTAGATGAAATGAGAATGCGGAAGAACATTGCTGGCATTGTCTGACTGTTGGTTGTGGAGAACAAACTGTTTGTGCAGGCTTCAAGTGCTGGAAATGAGCCTATCTCTCGTGAGAGCAGTTCTTCAGAAGGATGTTGTTTTTCCTCCTTTTCTCCGTCTTCTTTTTTTTCCTTTTCTTTTCGTTTTCTTGTACGTTCTCTTTTCTTCTATTTTTGGCTCATTCATTTATTCATTCATTCATTTGTTTGTTTTTTTGTTCGTTCGTTCATTCATTCATTCATTCATTCATTCATTCATCCATTCATTCATTCATTCATTCATTCATTCATTCATTCATGCATTTCTTATCCTTCCACCAATCCCTCTCTATCATTGTCTCTTTTTGTCTCGGTGTCTCTCTGTCTGTATCTTTCTCTGTCTCTGGATCTCCATGGTGCATTTCATGTCATGTGCCACTCACAGTGAAACGTGTTCTTTTAGAGTGTTGGGACTTGCATGATAAGAGACACGAACACTTTACAGCTGATTCCGTGTAAGCACTGTTCAGAGATGTCCCATCTGATGTGATCTTGGAATTTCTGAAAGAGATTAATATGTTTCATCGATCAAAGGTTTTACGGAAGAAAGACTTTTTTTTAATGAAGTCTCCGGTTTGGTTTCAGGTGTATTTCAAAGGATTGCGTGAATATTTTTTTAAATTACTTGTGCGTTGACTTCAAGGCGGTGACAACCCGTATATGACCCTTCGTGGTCGGCTAGGCTATAAGCAACATTACCCTACCTTACCTGCCTCTGTATCTGTCTCTCTCTGTTTGTCTATCTATCTGTCTGTCTGTCTGTCTGTCTGTCTGTCTGTTTGTCTGTCTGTCCGTCAGTTTGTCTCTCTCTGTTATGTATGCAATGTTATGTGAAATGTCTTCACCCTCAAACCTTAGAATTTACAATCTTTCAAAACACGAAGACCCAAGTGATAACGACTTTACAGGCTCATACTAGGTGCGGCTTTTCAGAACAGAAAGGACCCAAGTGTTAAGACTTTACAGACGCATACTAGGTGCGGCTTTTCAGAGCAGAAAGGACCCAAGTGTTAACGACTTTACAGACGCATACTAGGTGCGGCTTTTCAGAGCAGAAAGGACCCAAGTGTTAACGACTTTACAGACGCATACTAGGTGCAGCTTTTCAGATAGTCAGACCAACCCTGCAGATGCATGCATCTCTCAGGGCCTGTCTGAATCAGGTTTAAGGGAGAAAAGAAAGCTGATGCAGGCATCTCTCTGGGCCTGTCTGAATCAGGTTTAAGGGAGGAAAGTAAGCAGATGCAGGCATCTCTCGGGCCTGTCTGAATCAGGTTTAAGGGAGAAAAGTAAGCAGATGCAGGCATCTCTCTGGGCCTGTCTGAATCAGATTTAAGGGAGAAAAGTAAGCAGATGCAGGCATCTCTCGGGCCTGTCTGAATCAGGTTTAAGGGAGAAAAGGAAGCAGATGAAGGCATCTCTCGGGCCTGTCTGAATCAGATTTAAGGGAGAAAAGTAAGCAGATGCAAGCATCTCTCGGGCCTGTCTGAATCAGGTTTAAGGGAGAAAAGTAAGCAGATGCACGCATCTCTCATGGCCTGTGTGAATCAGGTTTAAGGGAGAAAAGTAAGCAGATGCAGGTATCTCTTGGGTCTGTCTTAATCAGGTTTAATGGAACAAAGTAAGCAGCTCTGCCATTTTGCTGTACACCAAGAAATGATCGTAAAACCTCACTTACACACAGACACATACACACACATGCACCAATGCATCCACCCATTACCCACCTTCTCATCACCCCTTCCAAACACACTCTCGGACACACACTCAGACACAAATAGCAGAAACCCAGTCACTCAGAGAGAGAGAGAGAGAGACAGGAGAGAGAGAGAGAGAGAGAGAGAGAGAGAGAGAGAGAGACAGACAGACAGAGACAGAGACAGAGAAGAGAGAGAGAGAGAGAGAGAGAGAGAGAGAGAGAGAGAGAGAGAGAGAGAGAGAGAGAGAGAGAGAATGATACTGATACGTTTTATTTCCATTACCTTTTTTTTACAACACGAGTGTCAGATGGTTATGTGGAACTCTGTAAAAGTGATGAATGAAACTACAGAAGTATGCTATGTCTAAAAGTAGTCAAGTGGTTGGAGCACAAAAAGAGAAGAAGAAGAAGAAAACTAAGGGGGGGAGGAGGCGGAAGAGGAGGAGGAGGAGGAGGAGGAGGAGAGAGAGAGAGAGAGAGAGAGAGAGAGAGAGAGAGAGAGAGAGAGAGAGAGAGAGGAGAGAGAGAGAGAGACAGACAGACAGACAGACAGACAGACAGAGAGAGAGAGAGAGAGAGAGAGGAGGGGGGGGGGGGTAATGACAATGACATTGACAGCAGTGTATCACTGATAGGCCACAGGCCCACACAAATGGCGAGTTCACATAGGTAAGACGTAAGTCATGATAATCAGTCCAGTCTAAAAATATTAAATCTTTTAATAGCGTAAGAAAAACAGTATCTTCGTTATTTTCCAGGGTGTTTAAAATGTTGAAAATACTCACTACGGCTTTCTTGGCTTCTTTGGCTAGATCTGTAAATGTTTCAGGGAAAGGAAGCTTAGCAGTGAAAACAACACCGAGATAGTATTTGTACGTATGAACCACTTGCATACCACCATTTGTCTGGGGATGCCAGACACCCCCTTTAGGAAAATGAATGGTATTACTTCTTCCATACTAACATGTAATTCTAGCTCTTTAGATGACCGCATATCAAGATCCGAGCAGAAGGAGGACTACATCATCTGCGAACAATGGAATGAACATGACATCTGGTGATAAGGTTACACCACTACAGTAGAGTGCATAGCTTCGACAACTGTGCACAGTGCATGTCCACCCATCTTTTCCACCTGTCATTGATAGTAGAACCACACATCTTCCTGCATACATCTACGAGCGAGAATCCCCTATGATTGCTAACACTGTTTGCGATTCCCTATTTAAACAATGGTTGAATTATTGATGCTGTCCAACTTTCTTGATAGATTCACTCAAGCACATTGACAAATATAACAACTGTTTTGCACTGTCATATGACTATTTGAAAGCTTCTCCAGTGAGAGCACCTGGTTCAGCTGACTTATCAATTTTCAAAGAGTTCTCGCGCGCATGACGTCGTGCCAAGTGGTAGGTCTGTTTCAGACATCATTTCTGCCTCACTGACATCTTCAGCATCTCCAGTTCTGCCCCCCACTAGCTTCATTTTGTGTAGTAGTATATTTGTTGCTTCATTTTGTGTAGTAGTATATTTGTTGCTTCAATTTGTGTAGTAGTATATTTGTTGCTTCATTTTGTGTAGTAGTATATTTGTTGCTTCATTTTGTGTAGTAGTATATTTGTTGCTTCATTTTGTGTAGTAGTATATTTGTTGCTTCATTTTGTGTAGTAGTATATTTGTTGCTGAACAATTAAGCAGTGGGGGAAACAAGTGCAGGCTAACAATTCTTCAGTCGGTATAGTAATGATCTGACAAAGATTTGAACTTTTAAAAAAAATTGAGGATGAAGGAAATGGGGGGAATATATTATAAATATGAGGAGCCCTTCACTAGCTGCCTGAGGGAATCATCGCAATCCCTCTCCAAGGCACATTTATTTGTATTGCCTGCTCCTAGGCCTTTCATCCGCTGGATCGGACTCATCAGGAGACACGGCTGATTGTGTCTTTTCTCTTGGTGTCAAATAGAAACACACCACAGTCCATACTTCTGTGGTGTTCACACCACCAAGGATTCAAAAAAGAATCCAACAGCACCCCCAAAGCAGCCAGCGAAAGGTAGTAAATGGAACAAAACAAAAGTGTGGAGAGGAAAAAAGTTGCTGAAAAACTAAAAGCATTACTCAAACAGTATAAAATGTAGGGGACAATCTTTGTAGTATATTTGTTGGGTAGATGTGTATTCTTTTCCATTGTAGTTCCTGTAGTCGAATTTATTTTGTTACAACGCGAGGGGGTGTCCATACATTGTTATCAATTTCAATGTTCAAATGTCTTTGCCAGAAACTGATAGCACAGGGCTTTATATCTGCCCTTTAATTTTACTACGTCAAAGCTGTAGAATATTCTTTGGTATTGTACAAAAATTGTATGCTTCGACCTAGTCTGTGTATTTCAAGTTACTCGTTCGGTTTTGTTGACTAATCCATTCTTTCCATTGGTTTGGGAGAGCGTTAGTTACTGCGTTTAGTTCGAACATAGTAATGGCTAGACTTGATCTATTTTTTGTTAACATTCTTCTATGTTTAGAAGTCTCTATTCATTTACATTTATTACATCTTTGATTCTCTCTATTCCCTTATTTTTCCAAGCAGGAAAAAAGAGAGAATGATTCTTATATTGTATTAACCTGTAATTCCATATTAGCTGATTTTTAAAGGTATTTAGATTGATTTTTCCATTGTATATAGCGTTCTATTTTCCAGAGAGGTGCGAAGAACTTTTGTTCTCCAAAACTCACCATTAATTTTTCCAAGAGCTCTCTTCATTTCGGATGGCTTACAGTTTATTTCGTATATTAGGTTGCCGCTTGCTATCTGGTGAAATACCACTTGGGAAGAAGACTGCAGTTTTCACCATCTGACTTGTACAATTTGCCTATCCATTGAAGAAAAAAGCAAGTGTGTAGTTGACTTATGCTGACCATTTTAAGACCACCGTGCTCGAAACTGTTTTCGATCACTTTTCTCTTGACTTTTTTGAACACTTTTTTTATTTGAGTACTTCTGTTGCCAAACAAGTTTAGGTAGGGTTCGGTTTATCTCCGTGATAGCTGTCTCTGGCAACCCATATGAATCTATTATGAGAGCTGTCTCTGGCAACCCATATGACTCTATTATGAGAGCTGTCTCTGGCAACCCATATGACTCTATTATGAGAGCAGTCTCTGGCAACCCATATGACTCTATTATGATAGCTGTCTCTGGCAACCCATGTGACTCTATTATGAGAGCTGTCTCTGGCAACCCATATGACTCTATTATGAGAGCAGTCTCTGGCAACCCATATGACTCCATTATGATAGCTGTCTCTGGCAACCCATATGACTCCATTATGATAGCTGTCTCTGGCAACCCATATGACTCCATTATGATAGCTGTCTCTGGCAACCCATATGCCTCTATTATGATAGCTGTCTCTGGCAACCCATATGACTCTATTATGATAGCTGTCTCTGGCAACCCAATTGACTCCATTATGATAGCTGTCTCTGGCAACCCATATGACTCCATTATGATAGCTGTTTCTGGCAACCCATATGACTCTATTATGATAGCTGTCTCTGGCAACCCAATTGACTCCATTACGAATATAAACTGACTTACTAAAAGGCTTTTTACGATGACTATATATGATGAAGGAACAAAGCACAGTAGAGGGAAGAGCAGTGAGGAGGAAAATTATATATGATGAAGGAGCTCAGTAGAGGGAAAAGCAGTGAGGGGGGAAAATTATATATGATGAAGGAACAAAGCCCAGTAGAGGGAAAAGCAGTGAGAGGGAAAATTATATATGATGAAGGAGCACAGTGGAGGGAAAAACAGTGAGGAGGGAAAATTATATATAATGAAGGAACAAAGCACAGTAGAGGGGAAGTCATTTTAGTTTCCAAGCATTTTCCGGCAAAATAAAAGAAGAAAACAAATACGATAGAATCCTGACAGCTTCAGTAAAAACCCAAGAACTCAATGTCATCATCATGAATATTTACACGCCGAACAGTAATGCCGACAAAGTGCGATTCATCACAGAATTACAGAATAATATACGTCAGTACTCGGAATACAAACTCCTGGTAACTGGTGACTTCAACTGCACAGTAGACAGCGAACTCGACGTCAGATAAGGTCACCCACACTAAAAAAAAATGAGGTGGACAGCCGTAACAAATTATTAACGAGTTCTAGACTGACTGATGTTTGGAGGATCTTTCATGGTACAGAAAAGGAATACACATAGTGCAAACAGCATCCCTTCATGGCACGTACTTTGTTAACCAAGAACTATTGCCTTACTGCTTCACAATAGATTACTACTTCGTTAACCAAGAACTATATTGCCTTACTGTTTCACAATAGATTACTACTTCGTTAACCAAGGTCTATTGCCTTACTGCTTCACAACAGATTACTACTTCGTTAACCAAGGTCTATTGCCTTACTGCTTCACAATAGATTACTACTTCGTTAATTTTAACCAAGGTCTGCTGCCTTACTGCTTCCCGTGTGACGTTACCACAGTTCCATACACTGAGCATAAAGCCGTTTTGACTGAACTCAACAATAAGCAGTTCACCATGGGCCCAGGATACTGGCGTTTTAACAATTCCTCTTTACAAGACACAGTTTTTCAACAACATATGAATGAAATACTAGATGAATATCTTGCGGAAAATAACCAGCAAACAGAGAGTAACCCGACAGAAGTTTGGGAATCATGCAAAATCAAAATAACAGAGGTTTGTACAGAATATGGTAAATATACAGCTTACGCAAAGAAAAATGAAATATTTGAACTACAATGTCGCTTTAAAAAACTGGAAATACAAACTGTTAGCGATCCAACTAATCTTCAAACACAACGGGAAATGTTTCGAGTGAAACAGCAATAAGAAATTTTAGCTCTTAAGAAAGCTAGGGGTGCAGAGATTAGAACTCGAATAAAATGGATAGAGGAAGGGGCAAAGAACACAAAATGTGTGTTTAAACCTAGAAAAAAATAAGGGGTAAGAAAAAGGTAAATACGAGGATACAAAGAGAAGACGGCGAAGTCATGACCGACCAAATAAAGATATTGGAAGAACAAACTCATTGTTTTACTAATTGTATAACCAGAGCACAGATACAGAAAATCACACACACACACACACCACACACACACACACACACACACACACACACACACACACACACCACACACACACACACACACACACACACACACACACACACACACACACACACACACACACACAAAAACAAAAAACTACGAATAATTTCATTGCAGATGTACAGCTTCCTACTTTAGATGACGAGTAAGCATCTCTTTGTGAAGGACTAATATCTGTA
>CM031608.1:95713498-95725998 GCA_018398815.1 Conus ventricosus | reverse complement strand
AGAAGAAGGAGAAGGTGGAGGAGGAGGAGGAAGAAGAGTAGTAGTATTAGTAGTGGTGGTGGTGGTGGTGGTGGTGGTGACTGTAGTAGTGGTGGTAGTAGTAGTAGTAGCAGCAGCAGCAGCAGTAGTAGTAGTAGCAGAAGCAACAGTAGTAGTATCAGTAGTAGTAGTAGTTGTGATGTTGGTGGTGGTGGTGGTGATGTAGTAGTAGTAGTAGTAGTGGTGGTGGTGGCGGCGGTGGTAGCAGCAGCAGTAGAAGCAGCAGCAGCAGCAGCAGCAGCAGCAGTAGTAGTAGTAGTTAGTAGTAGTAGTAGTAGTAGTAGTAGTAGTAGTAGTAGTAGTAGTTAGTAGTAGTAGTAGTAGCAGAAAGAGGAGTGGAAGCAACAGCGGCAAGAAAAGCAAAGAAGGAAGAAGAAACAAGAGGAAGACAGCCCAGTCACACATGTCATCTCAGGACCATCCGGTCTGTTCACTATTCAAGAGGAAGACAGCCCAGTCACACATGTCATCTCAGGACCATCCGGTCTGTTCACTATTCAAGAGGAAGACAGCCCAGTCACACATGTCATCTCAGGACCATCCGGTCTGTTCACTATTCAAGAGGAAGACAGCCCAGTCACACATGTCATCTCAGGACCATCCGGTCTGTTCACTATTCAAGAGGAAGACAGCCCAGTCACACATGTCATCACAGGACCACCTGGTCCTTTCACATGCTCAGCAAGCCCAATGACAAGGACCCTCTCCCTGAAATGCCATCGATCGTCCAGTCTCCCTGCAATCCTCTTTGGCTCTGCTAAGCGCGTCTTGCAGAGGGAAAGAGTGTTTGCCCTAAGCATTGTTGCAGCTGGCGCTATTGTATGAGGCAAACACCCCGAGTTCTGTCATTCTGAGTGTGGAGGGATGATGGTGTTGGGATGCGTCAAACAAGCTTCTCTGTTGCGAGTGTGGGCGTCGTGTCATTGATGTTGTTCCATTGTATTTGCTTTTCCTTCTTGACTTGAGTATATCCTCACGATGCGTGTATGAGTGCTTGTGTATGCACCAGTATTGTTTAGGATGATATTTATGCCGTTTCCATGGAAATAAACAGCATCTAAGGCATGGAGTCATGTCCAAGTTACTGATAATGTAACGTTTACTGAAAACAACCACAAATGAAAATATCTACACAATGTGTACAATGAGACCTTTGGCCCATTGATGGAAAATAATCTACACAATGTGTACAATAAGGCCTTGGCCCATTGATGAAAATAATCTACACAATGTGTACAATAAGGCCTTTGGCCTATTTGAACAGTTGAAGGAGTTTTCTCACATGTTTGCGTCAACTGCATGACTTTGGATGTTTTCATGTCAATGGGAAGTGTCTTTTTTGTTGTTTTCTTTGTTTTTGTTTTTGTTTTGTTTTCCCGAAAGTAGAAACATTCTTTGATGTTTGAGCAGTTTTCAGATCGTGTATGTATGAACGTATCTACTTACACATTCGGGGGCCACGCAATATATCCGGTTTGTATCTACAGTACTCCGGAATGCAGTATTCAAAACCTGGCATTTTGTCATATCTTAATATTTTCATATTTTCGAGGGAAAGCCTCCCTTTTCTGCTCATTTCCTTTCTTTTGTGCTTTCTTTCCTTTTTTTTTTTTAGCGTTGGGTGGCTTTATTTCAATTACGTGAATCCTAAGAAAAATGGGTTGTCGCGTTCTTTTAACTTCAGTAGTGTTTCTAATCACGCGCCATTTTCTGCTTAAAACAGCTGCAGTGTGGATTCTGAAGTGAAGAATTTTGAATTTTAAGTTGTAGAATTTCTTTTTTGATATATTAGTGACTGTAAATTTATGCTCTCGGTACTAAGATCCAAATCTCTCTACTAGGGCCCGTCTCTCAGTGAATGTTTTTTCTCATTTCTATTCAAATTCAGCATATCTTAATGAACAGAGTAAGAGTCTTTGACGACTTGTCACATATTCAAATTCAGCGTATGTTAATGAACAGAGTAAGAGCCTTTGGCGACTTGTCATATATTCAAATTCAGCGTATCTTCATGAACAGAGTAAGAGCCTTTGGCAACTTGTCTTATATGAGTGCTATTTGAATTATCGTGGTTTTGATATCTGGTGATCTCTGTGAATTTAGAGAATGTCTTGATTTAGAATGAATTTGCCCCTTCAAGGTGGCTGTTATGCGTCTTGATTTGAAAGTCGAAGGCTCAATTATGCGTTTATATAACAAAGTTCAAGATGACACACAGGTAAAAAGAATATAATCATTTTATTATGCATCTCGGGCTGGTTATCTGTTCTAATCTCTCTCCATTAACAAATGATTATTGAAATGATTAATGTTTGATGATCGCCCGTCTGTTATGAATTTATTTATTTTAGATACTGTACTTCATCCAAATATACAGGCAATGAATGCATATAAGGGCGGTAGGATCTTGACTTCATCCATGAGAGATGCTGAAATGACGCAACAACAACAAAAAGAAACATGTTTACGTCTGACGTAATTACGTGTTGTAACGATATTTGATCATTTCTTAAAAAAGATAGAAAATATGACTCGGAAATGATGAAATCATTGTCCTTAAAAACGGAAAGGAAACACATTCCGTACATTCCCCTACAACACTAAACATGACATTCTCTACAGCACTAAACATTGCATTCCTCTACAGCACTAAACATTGCATTCCTCTACAGCACTAAACATGACATCCTCTACAGCACTAAACATGACATTCCTCTACAGCACTAAACATCGCATTCCTCTACAGCACTAAACATGACATTCCTCTACAGCACTAAACATGACATTCCTCTACAGCACTAAACATGACATTCCTCTACAGCACTAAACATGACAATTCCTCTACAGCACAAACATCGCATTCCTCACAGCACTAAACATGACATTCCTCTACAGCACTAAACATGACATTCCTCTACAGCACTAAACATGACATTCCTCTACAGCACTAAACATCACATTCCCTACAGCACTAAACATTGCATTCCTCTACAGCACTAAACATCACATTCCTCTACAGCACTAAACATCACATCCTCTACAGCACTAAACATTGCATTCCTCTACAGCACTAAACATTGCATTCCTCTACAGCACTAAACATCACATTCCTCTACAGCACTAAACATCACATTCCTCTACAGCACTAAAACATCACATTCCTCTACAGCAGTTGTCACGAGTTTGTCACGAGGCCTACGACGTTTGACCCATCTAGGGTGCGGAATTACTCATTTATTTATTGTCGTTGCTGTTGTCGTGTATCCGCCCTTAATGTGGCTTGTGGTGCGGTTGCACCTTGGTGTAGTTCAGCTCAACTTCGGTTGCTTTCTCTCTCTCTCTCTCTAATTCCACTGCCCGTGCTATTCATCCTGTAGGTTCACGGTGGCTGGTACCTTTCTCTCGAACTTGCTGTCTATCGGCCTCTCGCCTGTCTTTTTACCTGTCGCACGTGCTTCATTTCTTTTGGTTTGAAGTATGCTCACTCTGTGACGCAGCATGGCATGTTGGCCGCCATCGCTGAGGGAGGTTAGCCTTCACTCGAGCGGAAGATTACTCTGGGAGCTCCTGCTCCGGTCTTGGTTCATCACCGTATCATCGAAGGTGACAGTCGTATCTTCAATTCCTACAGTCGGCCGGTAGGAGAGGGCATCACTTCTTCTTTCTTTTTCTCCGCATCTGCGGCTTCTGTCCTCTCGCTGGACAGAGGGCAGAGAGAGTCGTTTGAAACCCCGCCTCTTTCTGGGTCACCCACGGGTAGCTGAAAGGCATCAGTTTTCGTGGTTTGTTTTGTTTTGGTTTGTTGTTTGTTAGCCGGCTTATCTTCTCTTTTTGCGCAATTTTCTTTTGTTTTCGAAATTGTAAGAGAAATATTGTGGGAGACCTTTTCCTCTGGTTAATTCAACTTTAACCGGGCCATTCTAAATTTATTTCCAAATTCTTTCTCCTGTTTTATGCATCTGTGTGCGGTAGTCGGTGTGGATGGGAGAGACCTGGTGAATCAGGTATGGAAACTTGCTTGTTCTCGCTCGTCCCGCGCCCTGCACATTCGCCGGACTCTTATCCTTCCGCCACCAGTACTGTTTGTGTGTGTACGGAGAACGAGTATTATGTTCGCGAGCAGTAGCGTACGCATGATTGTCGTCGATGCGTGGTTGGAGAATTTGTGGTTATTTTGAAATGGGCTATAAAATGTACAAATATGCCATTGACTAATTATTTGCAACTGTGGTGGCAGTATAAAGCGATGGTCGAGCTGTGTTGGTTAATTACCTAAGAAAGGCAAATGTTAAACGTGAGGAGAGAAGGTAAGATAATTCATATTTGTTTTATAACCTGTTGATTTAATGCAGTTTTTTTTTAACCTTCATCGAGTGAGAAGACCCTAAGTGAACATTTCCTTATTCGATGGGTTTACTGTGTTATGCACAGGTCTGTGTTGAGCTGGGGTTATTGGTGGCATTTATAAACTTCCCCTCGCCCATCAAGCGAGTGGCTGTAAGGATTTAACAGCATGGGTCAGACTGTACTGACGGCGGGGGTTCGCAGTACCCTTCTTGGCTTCCACTGTTCCTCCCTCCCTACTTCTCTCCTCCCAGCTACGGTTCCCCCCCCCCCCCCCCTCCCGGGTGCTTCACCCCTGAGTCCGGACTGGATGGTGCCAAAGTGCTGGTTGAGGCCACGCTCTGCAGGGACCACGGACTGGCATAGGTAGCCAGGTGCTGGGTTGAGGACCTGAGCGCTCTGGCTGGGACCACGAACTGGATGGTGCCACGTGCTGGTTTGAGGCCACGCTCTGGCTGGGACCGGCGGCCTGGATGGTGCCACGCGTTCTGGATCCGAGGCCACGCTCTGGTCGGGACCGCGGACTGGTAAGAGGCGCCCGCCGTCGGATTATTGACTGGCCGGCCCGCTGACCCCCGACCATGACCTCCAGAACAGTGCCGACGTCCCCCCCCCACCCCCCCCCCCGTCCGGGGACTTGCGCTCTTCACTGCCGTGCTGTGTGTCCGAGGGTGTCGTCTTTGGCGACTCCCTGCGAGAACCCGCCCGGTTTTAGGAGCACCTAGTTTGCGATGGGTGCTCCCAGTAGACTTACAAGGCAGGGTGTGGAGTTCAACTCCAGGGTGTGGGAAGGGATGATGCTGGAAATGTATTCTCTTATAATTGTGTATATGTCTATGTGCTGAATGCTGAAATTGTGATTGTGTACGTCGTATGTTGAAAAATGTTGATTTAACTCGTGCATGTTGTGTGAGTTGAAGTGCTTGATTGTGTATTGTGCATGTTGTGGTGGTGTTGGAGTGCTTGATTGTGATTGTGCAGTTGTGTGTGTTGGAATGCTATTTATGAATGTGTGTGCTGGTGTGAATAAATTGGGGTGTTGTAACGAATCTTTCTCGTGTGGCTCTGCGAGTCGTGCGAGGTCAGCCACTCCCTTCGACTCCCCATCTAGACCGATCCTGTCAGGAGGGCAGACCTCCAAGGGGGTCGGTCGTGACAATGTGGGGCTCGTCCGGATGTGAAGGGCTCTGACTGTCTCTCTCGATTTCGCGGAGTACCAGTTTAGTTTTGTCTGTTTTGTATATGTTTAAGTCAGTTTGGTCGTGTTTGTTCGTGGGTTTGTATGGCTGGGTGACTCTAGAGTGAAGGGAGTCTTTTTGGTGGCCGAGAGGGAACATCCTGGTGTGACTCGGGGAGTCGAGTGAGACCGAGGGGATCGACCAGCGTCCAGACCTCCTTCCGCCGGGTACCTCACGCAGGTACGGGCCTGTAAGTCTTGCCTTTCTGTTGCCCCAGCTGCATTCTTCCATTCCTGTTTTGTATTAGCCAGTTTTGTTTTTGTTTTTCGACCGGGTTCATAGTGAGTACAGGGTTTTATATCGGACGTTAGTTCATTTTTTTTTTTTTCCTCTCTCGCCGGATCCTTCTGCTTGTGTTTGTTTTCCGGCCAGCAGCCACCGCACATGTGCACGTGCTGTGGAGCGCGGTGTTGCCCAGAGTGGGGCAAGCCGAATAGTTTTTGTTTTTGTTATTTTTTTTCAGGTGAGCCCCACCCGCACCTGTTTGCACGATATGTCGTTGTAGAGCGCGGTGGTTCCAGAGTTGGAGCAGCCGGAACTTGTCCGCACACACGCACACGACACACATAACACCCATATACACACCTCCCCTAAAAATATTTGTTTTTCAAGTGGAAAAAATTTTAGTCTTTCCCTGTATTTGATAACTGTAGATATAGTTGTCATGGCAACGTCCGTGCTGTGGTATGGCAACGCGGGCGTCGAAGAAGAAGGGTATTCAAAATGTTCCTGTAGTCCCACAATTAGTACCAGTACTTCGACCTACGGTAACTTCTACTTATTCCAGTGCTATAGAGCAGGGTAGCCCAGTCGAGTACTTTCACTTCTTCCGTCCGCTAGGGATTTTCCTGCTGAGGACCCCGACTGGCACTTCCGCTCGAATCGTCAGAGTTAGCGATGCAACTGTGGGCTCTTGCTGTTGAGTCCGCAGAAACCAAAGCCCCCTATTCTCCCATCTTCCCCTCGTAAGGATATGCCCCGGGGGACTTTCCTCATGGGAAGGTCGAGACCCAGGGACGGGTCAGCCGGGTTTCCCCCGTGTCGGGAAGGTGAATCCTTCCCAGGACATCAACCTCTGTCCTGATGTTTTTTAGAGCGACAGCGACGTGGAGGATGAGGCCCTCCGAGAGGAAGTGACTGTTAGCAGAGGCCCCTCCGTAGGGAAGAGCGTAGGAAGAATAAGACAGGATGAGGCTCTGCGTAGTGTGGAGAGTGGACAACTTCTTTCGCGTCTCCCACATCTGTAAGTCAGGGGGTTAATCACCAGGCAGGTGATAGAGTTAAGAGGCCAAAGTTAAAGCTTCCCAGATTCAGCCCTATGAGGACATTGATATGTTTCCCATAGAGCATTTTTGACAAGGTTGCTAAGTTCGATACCAATAGTCTGAGGAACAAAGGCGTAAGCAACCTTTTTCCTGATTATCGGTGCAGCAAGGGAAGTGTGTGCTCACTCTAAATGAAGGTGTCTCTTATGCAGATATGCAGTAGGCTCTGCGTCAGCGTTTTCCACCTTACCCCCCCGAGACGTACAGGAGGAAGTTCAGGTCCTGAAGAAGAATACCGACAAGACCTTCGGTGCAGTTTGGTGATAAGGCTGCGCAAAACGCGCTAGGTACTGGCGTCAGTTGGCTAAGTTGGAGCTGGAGGAATCTGATCTCATTTGAACAGCTCACCAACACTGTGTCCCCAGAGTTGAGGAATCCGGATAGGCGAGACAGCACCTCAGGATTTCGCGCTGCGAATCACACCGCAGAGTGTTTGCTGAAGCTCGCAGGGCTTTTATGGGGCCTCGCCCAGATACGGAGAGGAAGCCCTCCACAGGATTTTAGTGGCGATAAGGCAAACTGCTAGCGGGGTGAACAAGCATGCAGTCCATCGGGGACCTCAGCACAACCTCGATTTTGTTTACTTTGTGGTCGACTGTCCACATAGGAAAGATTGCCCAGAGCCGCTGGTAAGTCCATGGGGGCTAGTCCTTTCCCACATCCCCTCGTGCCTCGGCTAACGTGGGTTCCATCCCAGGCTTCTGTGATTCAAGTGCCCAGTGTGTTCTCTCTGTATGTTGGTTCCTCCTTGGTCCGACACATCAGTGATTCGGAGCATCAACGATCTTTGTGTTAAGTAATTTAGTTTCCCAAAGGCCCGGCGGGGCGCCGTTCGAGTGTGCGGGTTGGAGGTGGTTTTACTCCCTCGCCTTCAGTTTTTTCCCTATCCCACCCCCTATTCTGGGCGAAGTAGGGGGCCCGCGGTGGAGCGACCTTGTTTCCCTTTTCATAGGGAAATCTTCCCTTTGGACGGACGCAGTCATCCGTGTCTACGGATTGCCCTACAGGCGTGTTGGGGGAGTCCCACACGCGCCAAAGCTTAAAAGCGGGAACGGGAAATTTGCGCCCCGTTCTCCACCGACTCTGACGGGGTTCGGGCCCAGGGCCGATCCTTACCATTTCCCTTCTTCGGGGCCGGGACGGGATGTCCAACGCTCGAAATGGGTCGCTGCCTCATTTCCCGACACGCCGGGGTGGCTTCAAGCTCCACAAGGGGCCTCTTTAGGGTTTTTTCACCGGGGAGATCGTGGGCCAAGCACTTGTTTTCCCCCAAAGCTTGAGAGAATCTGTTCTCCGGCGGGCCCACGTTCCCCATGGAGGTTAGGGGCTCCAAGCGGACTCTCGGCGAGTAAACAGACTTCTTTTGGCCGGGGGAAAACCCAAAGTTAGGCAGTACGCCGCAGTTGCAAGCCCCAAACGACAACGCCTGGGGTGCTTAAAGCGTTTCCCCTAGGGTCAGTCCCACGGTTGGGGGGGCATTCCAAGGTTGGGGCGCCCCGGGTGGGGCCCCATTTTCCACCGATCGCGGTCCCCGTCATTTCCCGTAGTGGTAGAATTGCGAGTCGATACCGGGGCTGTCCCGTTAGGACTATCGAGCCCCCACTGTTGCGAATCTCTCGGGAGATTTTGGACCGCACTGGCTCCCAAGAAGAAGTAGGCCCGGGAAATTTGTACTGGAGGCGATCACTCCCCTCCATGCTTTACCCGGGTCCGGAGTCAGTCGTCGCTCTAGTTTGGGGGTGGACTGCGAGTCTGTTCATTGTCCAAACAAGGTTCCTTAATACGGTGTGATATCTTAGCCGAGCTCCCCTTGCGCAAATTGGGGAAAAACGCAGAGGGGAAATTCCCCCCAAACCCGGGTTATTCCCCTTTTTGGGCTTTGTATAGGTATACAGTTTTCACTCAGTATGTTAACGGTGTGAACCCAGTGATTCGGATTTTTACTTTTATGGTTGGAAAGGTTTTGCTTAGTTTTTGATAAATGTAATTAGTATTTCTCGTGTGATTCTACGTGGGAAATTTTTTATTTGGGTTTTTTCGTACTCTTGATCACAAGGGGTTGGGTTCGGGCCCCCTTGTTTTGAATTTGCCAAAAGGGCAAGGGTTTAAAGGAGCATGTACTCAGGAAAAACTCTTTTTGAAGGGGGGTTTTTTCCCAGTTTTTCAGAGGCCCCACGCGTTTGACCCCCTAGGTGGCGGGAATTTTTCATTTTTATGTCGTGCTGTTGTCGTGATCCGTCCCTTAATTGGTTGTGGTGCGGGTTTCACCTTTGGGTAGTTCAGCTCTACTTCGGTTTGCTTTCTCTCTCTCTCTCTCTAATTCCATGCCGTTCTTTTCATCCTGCAGTTCATGCGTTGGCTGGTTCCTTTCTCTCGAACTTGCTGTCTATCGGGCCTCTCGCTTGTCTTTTTACTGTCGCACGTGCTTCATTTTTTTTGTTTGAGTATGCTCACTTCTGTGACGCCTGGATGGCATGTTGGCCGCCATTGCTGAGGGAGGTTAGCTCTTCACTCGTGCGGAAGATGTCTCTGGGGCGCCTGCTCGGTCTTGGTTCTTCACCGTTTAATCAGGGTACTTCGGTTTCTTCAATTCCTACAGTCGGCATGTAGAGAGAGGGACATCACTTCTTCTTTCTCGCACCTGTGACTCTGTACTCTCAGACTGGACAGTGGGCAGAGAGAGTCGTTTGACCAGCTCTTTCTGGGGTCACCCACGGGTAGCTGGTAAGCATCAGTTTCGTGGTTTGTTTGTTTTGGTTTGGTGTTGTTAGCCGGCTTAGGTCTTCTCTTTTGCGCAAATTTCTTTTGTTTTTCGGAATTGTAAGAGAAATATTGTTGAGACCTTTTCTTGTTTTTTTCAATCTTTAACCTGGCCATTTCTAAATTTATTTCAAAATTCTTTCTCCTGTTATGCATCTGGTGTGGCGGTCGTCGAGGGGATGGACGAGATCCTTGGTGATTCAGGGTTGGAACTTGCTTGGGTCTCGCTCCGTCCGCCCTGTCACATTCGCCAGACTCTTATCCTTCGGCCTCCGTCTGTTTGTGTGGCAAGGAGATCGAGTTATTTTGTTCGCGAGCAGTGCGTTACGCATGATTTGGCTGTTTGGATGCGTGGTGGAGATTTGTGTTATTTGAAATGGGGCTATAAAATGTGACAATTATGCCATTGAATTATATTTGCAAATGTGGCCTCCGCCCCACCGGGATGGCAGGTATAAAGCGAAGGTCGCTGAGTTGGTTATTTCATAAGAAAGGCAAATGCTAAACGTGAGTGAGAGAAGGGTGAAGATAATTCATATTTGTTTTATAACTGTGATTTAACTGCAGTTTTTACTGCATCTTGTGAGAAGTCCTAGTGAATTTCCTGATTCGATGGGTTTACTGTGTTATGATCAGGTCTGTGTTGAGCTGGGGTTATTTGGTGTATTTAGTAGACTTCACCCCTCGACCATCATTGCGACTGGTGTTAAGATTTAACACATGGGTCAGACTGTACGACGGCGGGGTTCAGTACCTTCCTCCTTCCTCCTTCCTCATTTCCTTCCCGCCCCTTTCTTCTATCCTCCCAGCTACGTTCCCTCTCCCCCCCCCCCTCCGGGGCTTCTACCCGGAGTCTGGACTGGATGGTGCAACGTGCTGGTTGATGGCCACGCTCTGGTGGGACCACGGACTGGATGCGGGCCACGTGCTGGTTGAGGCACGATCTGGCTGGGACCACGGAAAGGATGGTGGCCCACGTGCTGGTTGAGTCCACGCTCTGGCTGGGAACGCTGACGGATTGTTGCCCCCCCCACGCGTGGTCGAGGCCCCACGCTCTGGTCTGGGACCGCGGGACTGGTAGAGGAGCACGCCGTCTTGATTCTGGCCGGCCCTGACCCCCGTCCCGGACCTCCAGTACAGCGCCCACGTTCCCCCCCCCACCCCCTCCGGGCGCGCTCTTCACTGCCTGCGTGTGTGTCGAGGGGTCGGCTTTTGAAGCGACTCCCTTCATGAACCGACCCTGGTTCGGAGCTCCTAGTGCGACAGGGTGCTCCCTGTAGATTGACAGAGGCAGGGGTGTTGAGGGCACTCCAGGGTGTGGGAAGGGATTGGTTGCTCGGAAATGTTTCTTTATAATTGGTGTATATGTAATATGTGCTGGAATGCTGTAATTGTGATTGTGTGTCGTTATGGGTAAAAATGTTTATTTATAATCGTGAATGTTGTGGTGTGTTGGAGTGCTGTGATTGTGATTGTGGCATTGTTGTCGTGCGTTGGAATGCTGATTGTGATTGTGATGTTGTGTGTGTTGAATGTTATTATGAGGTGTGTGCTGGTGTGAATAAATGGGGTGTTGTATCGTAAGCTTTTCTCGTGTGGGGCTCTTGCGAGGCGTGCGAGGTCAGCCATTCCCTTCACTCCCATCTAGACCGATCCTGTCAGGGCAGACCTCCAGGGGTCGGTCCTGACAATTATAAACATGGAAAACCTCGCGCTGATATAAACAGTTACCGTCCAATTGCCTTAACATCCCATACCTGTAAATTAATGGAACGAATCGTACTAAATAGATTATCTTATTACTGTAATAAGCATGATGTCATACCGATTAACCAAGCTGGATTTCAAACTGGCAGATCCACAATAGAACACCTAGTCAAACTAACAACGCAAGTGAAACAACAATTTGCAAGACGAAAGAACATACTAGCTACATTTTTTTATGTCAAAAAAGCTTATGATCAAGTATGGCATAGTAGACTATTATACAAATTAAAAAATGTTGGAATTAACGGTAACATGTATAATTATGTTCAAGAATTCGTAGAAAATAGATCAATTCAAACAAGAATAGAACATACTTATTCAAATCGAGAACATTGCAAATGGGACTGCCACAAGGTTCAGTAATATCTCCTATCTTATTCAATATTTTAATGGCAGATTTACCAAAAGGCTTATCGAAAGGCACAGAGTTAGCTCAATTTGCCGATGATATATGCCTATGGATGAGAGTAACCATGAAACGAATAACCTCTTCGAGGTCGCTGAACTACATAAAAGCTTTATACCAGCGAGAACTCGATAAAATAAATGTATTTTTACAAGAAAACGGGCTTGCACTTTCATTAGAAAAAACGCATATAATGCTTTTCAATTCAGGGTATGACCCAGAAAAGCTCCCAGTTTTCACTTTAGATGGCATTGAAATAAAATATGTTAAATCTGTCAAATTCCTAGGTATAATCTTAACTTCTAAACTGTCATGGAACCAGCATATTGACCACATATTAAATAAAGCACGGAAAAGTTTAAACTTTCTTAAGATTATAAACAAGCAACCATGGGGCCAAGATGCTTCGACTTTAATATCTCTATCAACCGCTCTTGTGCGATCTAGATTAACCTATGCTCAGGAAGTATTTTTCAGCGCACCACAACATCTGTTGAATAAATTGCAGAGCATTGATTGCAAGGCTTACAAACTCGCTCTTGGTGTTCCCATACATACATCCAATTTAGGAACATACAATGAGATTGGAGTGCTACCTCTCAGCGAGGTTCGAAAAGTAGC
>CM031608.1:95692437-95702437 GCA_018398815.1 Conus ventricosus | reverse complement strand
TTCATGATTGTCATTTCTATCCACCCCTCCACACCCCACTCTCTTCTTCCCCTTCATGATTGTCATTTCTATCCACCCCGCCACACACCCCACTCTCTTCTTCCCCTTCATGATTGTCATTTCTATCCACCCCTCCACACCCCACTCTCTTCTTCCCCTTCATGATTGTCATTTCTATCCACCCCTCGACACCCCACTCTCTTCTTCCCCTTCATGATTGTCATTTCTATCCACCCCTCCACACACCCCACTCTCTTCTTCCCCTTCATGATTGTCATTTCTATCCACCCCTCCACACCCCCCACTCTCTTCTTCCCCTTCATGATTGTCATTTCTATCCATCCCTCCACACCCCCCACTCTCTTCTTCCCCTTCATGATTGTCATTTCTATTCTTATTTTTGTATTTTTTTGGGGTAGTGATCTCCAAGAGGAAATGAATAGTTAATGGCAAATGCACACACACACACACACACACACACACACACACACACACACACACACACACACACACACACACACACACACACACACACACACACACACACACACACACACACACACACACACACACACACACACACACACACACACCACACACACACACACACACACACACACACACACACACACACACACACTCACCACACACACACACCACATACACACACACACACACACACACACACACACACACATACATACATAACATACATACATACATACATACATACATGCATACATACATACGTACACACATACATACATACATACATACATACATACATACATACATACATACATACATACATACATACATACATACACATACATACATGCATGCATACACACATACATACATACATACATACATACATACATACATACATACATACATACATGCATACATACATAAGTATGTACACATATACATACATGCATACATACATACATACATACATACATACATACATACATACATACATACATACATACATACATACATACATACATACATACACACATACACGCTTACATGCATACAAACACACCAACACGCATACATGCACCGCATCCTAAGCAAATGAACACCTCAATTCACAGTAAAATAGGAAAATGAATCCAACGTGAGAATCCCACCCACCCACCCACCCACGCCGCCACGCACTCCCGCCCCCACCGCCCTACCCGCATTCCTTCTCCCTCCCCTCTTTCCACTGACAACCTGAAGACAAGCCCCTGCCATCTCTCTCTCCCCCCCTCCCCCCAACCCTTACTCCCCTCTTTCCACTGACAAGCATGAGGACAAGCCCCTGCCATCTCCCCCCCCCCCCAACCTATACTCCCCTCTTCCACTGACAAGCATGAGACAAGCCCCTGCCATCTCCCCCCCCCCCCAACCCTACTCCCCTCTTTCCACTGACAAGCATGAGGACAAGCCCCTGCCATCTCCCCCCCCCCCCCAACCCTTACTCCCCTCTTTCCACTGACAAGCATGAGGACAAGCCCCTGCCATCTCCCCCCCCCCCCCAACCTTACTCCCCTCTTTCCACTGACAAGCATGAGGACAAGCCCCTGCCATCTCCCCCCCCCCCCCCAACCCTTACTCCCCTCTTTCCACTGACAAGCATGAGGACAAGCCCCTGCCATCTCCCCCCCCCCCCAACCCTTACTCCCCTCTTTCCACTGACAAGCATGAGGACAAGCCCCTGCCATCTCCCCCCCCCCCAACCTATACTCCCCTCTTTCCACTGACAAGCATGAGGACAAGCCCCTGCCATCTCCCCCCCCCCCAACCCTTACTCCCCTCTTTCCACTGACAAGCATGAGGACAAGCCCCTGCCATCTCCCCCCCCCAACCCTTACTCCCCTCTTTCCACTGACAAGCATGAGGACAAGCCCCTGCCATCTCCCCCCCCCCCAACCTATACTCCCCTCTTTCCACTGACAAGCATGAGGACAAGCCCCTGCCATCTCCCCCCCCCCCCCAACCCTTACTCCCCTCTTTCCACTGACAAGCATGAGGACAAGCCCCTGCCATCTCCCCCCCCCCCCAACCCTTACTCCCCTCTTTCCACTGACAAGCATGAGGACAAGCCCCTGCCATCTCCCCCCCCACCTTACTCCTCTTTCCACTGACAAGCATAGACAAGCCTGCCATCCCCCCCCCCACAGCTCCTCCATCTCCCCCCCCCCACCACCCCAAGCTTTACATCCCTCTTTCCACTGACAAGCATGAGGACAAGCCCCTGCCATCTCCCCCCACACCAGCTCCTCCCACTCCCCCCCCCCACCCCAAGCTTTACATCCCTCTTTCCACTGACAAGCATGAGGACAAGCCCCTGCCATCTCCCCCCCACACCAGCTCCTCCCATCTCCCCCCCCCCCCCCACCACCACCCCAAGCTTTACATCCCTCTTTCCACTGACTAGCATGAGGACAAGCCCCTCCCATCTTCTCCATCCAAACCCTTACTCCACATTCCACACGTACCACCTCAACGCCCCTCTCATCACCCCCCCCCCCCTCCCTCCTCTTCGCTCACCGCCCCAGTACCTTGCAAGGCCCCTACTCGCTGAAGTGGAGAGGGGAGGGGAGGGGGGAGGGAGGGGAAGGCGTAGGGAGGGGGGGGGGATCTTTAGCTGACAGCTTCCGTCATGACGGGAGCAGGACCAGACATCGGCCTGTACCATCACGCCACGTAGGACCTATACCATCACGCCACGTAGGACCTATACCATCACGCCACGTAGGACCTATACCATCACGCCACGTAGGACCTATACCATCACGCCACGTAGGACCTATACCATCACGCCACGTAGGACCTATACCATCACGCCACGTAGGACCTATTTTATCACACCACGTACGACCTATACTATCACACCACGTAGGACCTATTCTATCACACCACGTAGGACCTATACTATCACACCACGTAGGACCTATTCTATCACACCACGTAGGACCTATACTATCACACCACGTACGACCTATACTATCACACCACGTAGGACCTATACTATCACACCTCGTAGGACCTATACCATCACATCGCGTAGGACCTATACCATCACACCACGTAGGACCTATACCATCACAGTTCGTAGGACCTATACCATCACACCACGTAGGACCTATACCATCACAGTTCGTAGGACCTATACCATCACACCACGTAGGACCTATACCATCACAGTTCGTAGGACCTATACCATCACACCACGTAGGACCTATACCATCACACCTCGTAGGACCTATACCATCACACCACGTAGGACCTATACCATCACACCACGTAGGACCTATACCATCACACCACGTAGGACCTATACCATCACAGTTCGTAGGACCTATACCATCACACCACGTAGGACAGAGGATGGGAACAGACTGTCGGACAGACGGACGAACGAAAGGAAGGAAGGAAGGAACGGGTAATCGTGTCCAATGTCAAAAAGCTCCACGCTCGGTATGTATTATTGCCCCTTCTGCTCCATCCACCCCCACCCCCACCCCCCACCGCACCACCACTCTCTCCACCGTCCTCATGTTCCCTCTTCCTTCGTCCACTTCCTCTCTTCTCACCTTTTAAAGCCCGTTAAATCTGACCTGGAACTGAAAGGAGAGAGAGAGAGAGAGAGAGAGAGAGAGAGAGAGAGAGAGAGAGAGAGAGAGAGAGAGAGAGGAGAGAGAGAGAGAGAGAGAGAGAGAGAGAGAGAGAGAGAGAGAGCGGGGGAGGGAAGGAGAAAGAGAGAGAGAGAGAAAGCGGGGGAGGGAGAAAGAGAGAGAGAGAGAGAGAGAGAGAGAGAGAGGAGAGAGAGAGAGAGAGAGAGAGAGAACGGGGGAGGGAGGAAGAGAGAGAGAGTGGGGGAGGGAGAAAGAGAGAGAAAGAGAGAGAGAGAGAGGGAGAGAGAGAGAGCGGGGGAGGGAGAAAGAGCGAGAGAGAGAGAGCTGGGGGAGGGAGAAAGAGAGAGAGAGAGTGAGAGAGAGAGAAAGAGAGAGAGAGAGGGAGAAAGAGAGAGAGAGAGGGGGAGAGGGAGGGAGGGAGGAAAGAGAGAGAGAGAGGGAGAAAGAGAGAGAGAGAGAGAGAGAGAGGAGAGGAGAGAGAGAGAGAGAGAGAGAGAGGAGAGAGAGAGAGAGAGAGAGAGAGAGAGAGAGAGAGAGAGAGAGGAAAGCCGCTGGGGGTTGGGAGGACACTATCTTAATTTACAATAATTAATCACCATAGTTGTGTGAATTAATCACCATAGTTGTGTGAATTAATCACCATAGTTGTGTGAATTAATCACCGTGTGAATTAATCACCATATTTGTGTGAATTAATCACCATAGTTGTGTGAATTAATCACCATAGTTGTGTGAATTAATCACCATAGTTGTGTGAATTAATCACCATAGTTGTGTGCTACTCTCTTCCATTCCCACCCCCACCCCCCCACCCTTTCTCTCCTTCCTTATCTAGCCACTAGCTAAAAAAAAGGAGAGAGAGAGAGAGAGAGAGAGAGAGAGGAGAGAGAGAGAGAGAGAGAGAGAGAAGAGAGAGAGAGAGAGAGAGAGAGAGAGACAATGACAATGACAATGCTTTATCGACTATAGTTAACCAACCCTTGTGCCAAAGGAGTGTTGCCAAACTCTGCCAACAATAGAAATGCGAGTCAAAAAACAAGCGCACACACAGAAAACAGAGAGTGAGAGAAGAGAGAGAGAGAGAGGAGAGAGAGAGAGAGAGAGGAGAGAGAGAGAGAGAGAGAGAGAGAGAGAGAGAGAGAGAGAGAGAGAGAGAGAGAACTGCAACTATTAATAGTAGTATTGCTGTTTTCTGCTGCTTATGATAGTGATGATGGTGATAATACTGCTAATGTTCTTATGATAGTGATGATGGTGATAATACTGCTAATGTTCGTATGATAGTGATGATGGTAATAATACTGCTAATGTTCTTATGATAGTCATGATGGTGATAATACTGCTAATGTTCTTATGATAGTGATGATGGTGATAATACTGCTAATGTTCGTATGATAGTGATGATGGTAATAATACTGCTAATGTTCTTATGATAGTGATGATGGTGATAATACTGCTAATGTTCTTATGATAGTGATGATGGTGATAATACTGCTAATGTTCTTATGATAGTGTTGTTGTTGTTGTTGTCGTACCCTGGCTAAAAGACTCCAGGGATCATCCGAACAGCCGAAGTATTTGAACACTATGGCACAAATGCATCAGCTGGGGATGAGAACATTACGTGTGTGACCGTTTTTGATTACCCCGCCACATGGGCAGCCACACTCCGACTTCGGGGGATTTGGGAGACTGATAATGTTATGCTAGGAGCTTGTCACCACTGAAGACAATCCCCACATAACTATGCAGAGCATAACAACATTTTGATGTAGCCTTGGTGTTCTGGCCTATGTCAATTGGTCTGACACAGCCTTAAGCCAAGGCGTATCTCTCTTATGATAGTGATGATGGTAATAATACTGCTAATGTTCTTATGATAGTGATGATGGTGATAATACTGCTAATGTTCTTATGATAGTGATGATGGTGATAATACTGCTAATGTTCTTATGATAGTCATGATGGTGATAATACTGCTAATGTTCTTATGATAGTCATGATGGTGATAATACTGCTAATGTTCTTATGATAGTCATGATGGTGATAATACTGCTAATGTTCTTATGATAGTCATGATAGTGATAATACTGCTAATGTTCTTATGATAGTGATGATGGTAATAATACTCTACTGTTCTTATGATGGTGATGATGGTGATAATACTGCTACTGTTCGTATGATAGTGATGATGGTGATAATACTGCTAATGTTCGTATGACAGTCATGATAGTGATAATACTGCTAATGTTCTTATGATAGTGATGATGGTGATAATACTGCTAATGTTCTTATGACAGTGACGATAGTGATAATACTGCTAATGTTCTCATTAGAACAGGTAGGCATCCTTCAGTCTTGGAAGACTATGGAGTTGCGCTGTAGGTGTCTATTCTGGTGCAACGACGGGTGTGGCTGGCCAGTCCGACGCGGGAATGACAGTCCCTGTGGCAGAGGACACAGATGAAGTCTGACGCTGGTCTGTGTGCCTGGGTTGCAGCCTTTCTTCTCATTCTCTTTTCCCCGTGCTGCTGAGCGAATGTCTCTTCGAACTTGGAGAGACCTTTCTGCACAGTCTGTCTCCAGGCTGACCGTTCGAGGGCTGTTGCTTCCCAGTTGTTCTGGTCGATGTTCAAGGCTTTTAGGTCCCTCTTGCACACGTCTTTGAATCGCAGCTGTGGTCTGCCTGTGGGACGTTTTCCCTGCACAAGCTCTCCATAGAGGAGGTCTTTAGGGATCCGTCCGTCATCCATGCGCACGACATGGCCGAGCCAGCGCATACGTCTCTGTTTCAGCAGCGTGTGCATGCTGGTGCTTCCGGCTCTTTCCAGGACAGGGTTGTTTGGGACCTTGTCCTGCCAGGTGATGTTCAGAATACGTCGGAGGCTACGCATATGAAAAGCATTGAGCTTTCGCTCTTGTCGGGCACGCAAAGTCCAAGACTCGCTGCAATACAGGAAGGTGCTCACGACGCAGGCTCTGTAGATCTGGATCTTTGTGTGCTCGGTCAGCTTGCTGTTGTTCCATGCTTTCTTTGTCAGTCTGGTCATGGTGGTAGCTGCCTTGCCGATGCGCCTGTTGAGCTCTGCGTCAAGTGAGAGGGTATCTGAGATAGTTGAGCCCAGATAAACAAAGTCATGGACGACATCCAGTTCATGGTCATTGATGCTGATGACTGGAGGAGAGTCAACATCTTGTCCCATGACCTGTGTTTTCTTCAAGATAATGGTAAGCCCAAAGTCTTGGCAGGCATTGCTGAAGCAAGTCATGAGCTGCTGTAGGTCTTCGGCTGAGTGGGCAGTTACTGCTGCGTCGTCTGCAAAGAGGAAGTCACGCAGGCACCTCAGCTTGTCTTTTGTCTTGGCTCTTATTCTGGAGAGGTTGAAGAACTTTCCGTCTGTCCTGGTTCGGAGGTAGATACCTTCAGCTGCAGGACCAAATGCGTGTTTCAGCATCACAGCAAAGAAGATTCCAAACAGGGTGGGAGCCAGGACGCAACCCTGTTTCACTCCGCTCCGTATGTTGAAGGCAGCTGGTGTTAAGCCGTCAAAGACGACAGTGCCTTTCATGTCTTCGTGGAAGGATCTGATGATGCTGAGAAGTTTGGGTGGGCATCCAATCTTTTTTTTTTTTTTTTTTTTTTTTTTTTTTTTTTTTTTTTTTTTTGCTGTCCCAACCTCTGCGTCACCTCAGAGGCAGTGCACCCACGCCGCTCATTCCGACACCCCGTCCACAGCCATAGCCCGGCCGGCCCCGACGCAGCCCCGGCACCGGCAATCCACAGGGAGCAGTCAATGTCAAGTCGTCAAGAGGCAACCCACCAGAGGAGACACTGCACTGCTGCCGAGTCACTTCGGTGGTGTTCAGTGGCGCCTGTTCTGATCTAACATACGCAGGACACCACCTACTAAGCCCCTACTGACGACAATAATTGCTTAGTCGCGGAGTCGGCGTGAGTGAGCTCTCCCTCCGGAGGGCGCCACCACGTCCGTCCAACGACAGCCCCCATGGACTCGCCGATACCGGTGACCCCGACGGAAGCAAACCAAGGCCACAGACGTGGAGAGGACATCGAAATTGAGGTCACCATGAGAGCAGGGCATGAAGGGCCACAGAATTTGAGACTTTTTTTTTTTTAAAATGCTGATCAATGGAATGAGGATGATTAAGATGATGCTACGGATTTCCATTTCGGTCTGAGACTACATGACAGGGCTGTACTCTACGCTTCCTTTCATAATATATCCTGGCGTCAACCAGGCCCGAGAGATACAGGCACCTGCAGTGTTGGTCAGGAAATTTGAGCAACACTCTCAGAAACGCATCCATTAAGTGGATGAAACTCGACTGTGTGGTCCCAGTCTTCCCAACTGAGTCCGCAGCAAACTCGACTCTGGGTAGGAGCCGGTCGGGGCAGAAAAAACCCACATGCCTCTGATGGGATTCGAACCCACGACCTCCCAGCCGGGAGTCCGCGACGCTAACCACTTCGCCACGGCGGCTGGTGGGCATCCAATCTTGGAGAGGATCTTGAAGAGGCCATCTCTGCTGACCAGATGGAAAGCCTTTGTGAGATCTACGAAGGCAATGAAGAGTGGCTGCCTTTGCTCCCTACATTTCTCCTGAAGTTGTTTAAGGGAGAAGATCATGTCTGTAGTGGATCTGTTGGCACGGAAACCGCACTGTGATTCAGGATAAACTTGCTCTGCAAGTACTTGGAGCCTCTTCAGTACTACTCGTGCAAAGACTTTCCCAACGATGCTAAGGAGGGATATGCCACGATAATTATTGCAATCGCTTCTGTCACCTTTGTTTTGTACAGTGTGACGACGTTAGCATCCCTCATGTCTTGCGGTACTTCGCCTTCACTCCAACAGAGGCAGAGGATTTCATACAACTCGGTGATAAGTGTCTCTTTACAGCACTTCAGTACTTCGGCGGGAATACCATCTTTCCCTGGTGCCTTGCCAGAGGCAAGAGCGTCCAGAGCTTCGTTGAGTTCCTCTATGGTTGGTTCTCTGTCAAGCTCTTCCAGTTCTGGTAGGCGCTCTATGGCATTCAGGGCATCTTCTGTCACTACATTTTCCCAGCGCTCCATCTGTTGTTCTCTGTCCTGAATCACCTCCCCTGTAGCTGATTTCAAAGGGCAGTTTTCTTTTGTGTTGGGCCCAATGCCTGCTTGATGCCGTCATACATCGCCTTAATGTTGCCTGTGTCAGCTGCAGTCTGGATCTGGGAGCATAGCTGAAGCCAATAATCGTTAGCGCATTGCCTGGCACACTGCTGGACTTTGCTGCGAGCAGCACGGATAACCTGGAGGTTCTGCTCACTAGGGTTGGTTTTGTATGCTGTCAGGGCATTTCTCTTGGCCTCGATGACTGGTGTCATTTCTTCTAAATGGGCTTCGAGCCAGTCAGCTGACTTGCTGGTCTTTTTGCCAAAGGTGGACATGGCGGCGTTGTAGACAGCATCTCTGAAGTGTTCCCATCGGTCTTGGGCATTTGCAGTGGGTGGGCCAGGGAGAGAATCCTCCAACACACGTGCGAACTCCTCCACTTTTCTTTGATCACGTGTTTTGCTGGTGTCGATGCGAGGCCGGCCCTCCTTTCTCGTACTGTGCAGTCTCTTCGCGCGGAGCTTCACTTTGCTGCACACCAAAAAGTGGTCAGTGTCACAATCGGCGCTCTGGTAGCTGCGAGTGATCTTGATGCTGGAAAGGTTGACACGTCTGGTGAGGGTCAGATTGAGCTGATGCCAGTGTTTGGATCGAGGATGTCTCCAGGAGACTCGATGCTGAGGCTTCGTGTTGAAGAAAGTGTTACTGACGCACAACCCATGATGACAGCAGAGCTCTATCAGGCGCTGGCCATTCTCGTTCATTTTCCCAGTGCCGAACTGACCCAAGCAGGTGGGCCAGGAGTTGTGATCGACACCTACTCTGGCGTTGAAATCGCCTGCGATGAACAGTGATTCTCTGTCGGGAATTCTCCTTATAGCAGCACTGAGGTCGTCATAAAACTTGTCTTTTGCTTATTCTGTGGATGCCAAAGTTGGTGCGTAGGCACTAATTAGACTGACTGGTCCTGATGATGTTTGGAGTCGGAGAGACAGGATTCGTTCTGTTCCTTCTGCTGGTGGGGTTATGGACTCCAATAATCTGTTTCTAACTGCGAATCCCACGCCGTGTTCTCTGACCTCGTCTGATGGTTTGCCCTGCCAGAACAGGGTGAAGTCTCTCTCCCTCACAGATCCTGTTTCTGGGAGCCTGGTTTCTTGAAGGGCGACAATGTTCATCTGCAGTCTGCTCAATTCTCTGTCGATGACGGCTGTCTTGCGAGCATCGTTTACTTCCTGCAGGTCGTCAGAAA
>CM031608.1:95672437-95682437 GCA_018398815.1 Conus ventricosus | reverse complement strand
AAAGTCTGAATGAAGTGTAGGACTGGTGTCATTGAAAGTCAACGGTCATACACAGAACCAAAAGGAAATCTATAATGAATCACTTGCCCCAAATCCAAATGAGCTCTCTTGACCTAAACCATCATTTGAACGGCACTTCCATCGGAGTGTTTTATGCGTGACCATAAACTAAGAATGAAAATGGCAATTTCCTCTTAATAATCTATGTGAGGTCGTCTAAAAAATATAGCGTTATCTCAACTTGTACCTATGTAAATGTTTCTTCAATTTAGATATGTGACATATGACATATGAATTACGCGTCAACAAAGTTAGATGGTAGTGGTGATGTCCAAATGTTTCAAGTTACATATGTGACATATCACATGTCAGTTACTCGTCAACAGGATGGTAGTAGTGATGTCCAAATGTTTCAAGTTACATATGTGAAATATCACATGTCAGTTACGCGTCAACAGAATGGTAGTAGTGATGTCCAAATGTTTCAAGTTACATATGTGACATATCACATGTCAATTACGCGTCAACAGAATGGTAGTAGTGATGTCCAAATGTTTCAAGTTACATATGTGACATATCACATGTCAGTTACGCGTCAACAGAATGGTAGTAGTGATGTCCAAATGTTTCAAGTTACATATGTGAAATATCACATGTCAGTTACGCGTCAACAGAATGGTAGTAGTGATGTCCAAATGCTTCAAGTTACAAATGTGACATATCACATGTCAGTTACGCGTCAACAGAATGGTAGTAGTGATGTCTAAATGTTTCAAGTTACATATGTGACATATCACATGTCAATTACGCGTCAACAGGATGGTAGTAGTGATGTCCAAATGTTTCAAGTTACATATGTGACATATCACATGTCAGTTACGCGTCAACAGAATGGTAGTAGTGATGTCCAAATGTTTCAAGTTACATATGTGACATATCACATGTCAATTACGCGTCAACAGAATGGTAGTAGTGATGTCCAAATGTTTCAAGTTACATATGTGACATATCACATGTCAGTTACGCGTCAACAGAATGGTAGTAGTGATGTCCAAATGTTTCAAGTTACATATGTGAAATATCACATGTCAGTTACGCGTCAACAGAATGGTAGTAGTGATGTCCAAATGTTTCAAGTTACATATGTGACATATCACATGTCAGTTACGCGTCAACAGAATGGTAGTAGTGATGTCCAAATGTTTCAAGTTACATATGTGACATATCACATGTCAGTTACGCGTCAACAGAATGGTAGTAGTGATGTCCAGGAACAACAACAACAAAAAAGAAAAGAAAAGAAAAGAAAATGGTTGCAAAAGGTGGAAATTTCAACAAGTATTGGGATCTGATTAAAACTAACTCCGCCAGATAACATGCACAAACGAATTACAGGACAAAACACGACGCGTTTCGACCTCTTAGGTTTTCTTCAGGCAAGATAAACAACACTCAAAACAACGGAAATGAATGAGCAATCACATATCCTGCCACATTGAGCAATCACATATGCCCCATTAGCATCCTGCCACATTGAGCAATCACATATCCTGCCACATTCGGCGCAAGATGAATCTTTTGATCGTGCGGCAAAGCTGCTTCTCCTAGCTGCACTCTACAACAGATTCCTTTGATTGTACGGCAAAGCTGTTTCTCCTAGCTGCACTCTATCAACAGATTCCTTAAATCGTGCGGCAAAGCTGTTTCTCCTAGCTGCACTCTATCAACAGATTCCTTAAATCGTGCGGCAAAGCTGTTTCTCCTAGCTGCACTCTATCAACAGATTCCTTAAATCGTGCGGCAAAGCTGTTTCTCCTAGCTGCACTCTAATAACAGGTTAAAAGCCAAAAGCACTGAACATACCTCATCTGCATAAACAGCTTGTATTTAACAAAGCTTCATCTATGTTAAAATTTCGACAAATACCACGTCCTGTGATAGGAATTCCCTTTGTACAAGACAGGACAGAAATTCCCTCTTCCCTGTCCACGCATGGATCAGTACTAAACAACCCTAGCTTACTCTAGACCATATGTATTGAACTCATTTTCAACGAGTCTACAAAATATGAATTCGCTAAACATTGCAATAAACATTCAGCTAAACAGTTTATATGTCTGATTTATTTGATTGAAATCGTGATCGCCCATTCGCTTGATTTTCTGCAGCCATAATTTAAATATACCATCTGAACACGTGACCTTCTCCGTTAAACCGCTTATCCCCATTGCCACTTTTTTTTTCATATCCCCTTTCCATCCCCCCCCCCTCTCTCTCTCTCCTCTCTCTCTCTCTCTCTCTCTCTCTCTCTCTCTCTCTCTCTCTCTCTCTCTCTCTCTCTCTCTCTCTCTCTCTCTCTCTTCTCTCTGTGTGTTTCCGTTTCTTCGGTTTGACTACCAATTATGTCATTACTCCATTTCTAAACAGCCTGCTTCTCGGGGTTAGATTTACATTACAGCGTAATGTTGAATTGTCACTATGAATGATACATCTTGAAATGATTACAGCGTAATGTTGAATTGTCACTATGAATGACACATCTTGAAATGATTACAGCGTAATGTTGAATTGTCACTATGAATGACGCATCTTGAAATGATTACAGCGTAATGTTGAATTGTCACTATGAATGCCACATCTTGAAATGATTACAGCGTAATGTTGAATTGTCACTATGAATGATGCATCTTGAAATGATTACAGCGTAATGTTGAATTGTCACTATGAATGACGCATCTTCAAATGATTACAGCGTAATGTTGAATTGTCACTATGAATGACACATCTTGAAATGATTACAGCGTAATGTTGAATTGTCACTATGAATGACACATCTTGAAATGATTACAGCGTAATGTTGAATTGTCACTATGAATGACACATCTTGAAATGATTACAGCGTGATGTTGAATTGTCACTGTGAATGACACATCTTGAATGGTGTGTGCATGGCAAGATTGGAAGACTAGGCCTCGGCCTCAAATCTTCATTCTTCAGTATTAGAGATCAGTCAAAGAAGCTCTCTCCCCCCTCACTCTCTCTCTCTCTCTCTCTCTCTCTCCTCTCTCTCTTCTCTCTCTCTCTCTCTCTCTCTCTCTCTCGAAATAAAATAGGAAAACGGCCGGCCCGATATTCAAATAAATGTTTTTGGGACTGAATTTGAGACGGGTACAAATAAAGCAACTACACCAGAATTTCCCCAGGTTGATTCACACAGCCCGTCGATGACCACACATGTTGCACGTGGGGATTTAGAACCGGTTGGTCCGGTTGGGTTTGAAATCGTCAGTCGTCCCTTGTTTTCATGCGAAAATTCTAGCATTCCAATAACTTGTGGAGAGGGAGAATATGGAAATCTATCTTGTAGTAATATAAAAGACGATATTCTCCACTTCTGTAAATAAAGTTTTGCGTTTTGATGCTGATATAAAATCGTTTTCTATTATAGTTCTTGTCATGGAATGTAAATGGCTTGCGCTCTAAGTTTATATTTCATGATTTCTTTTCATACATTACATCTTTTGATTTTGTTTGTCTTCTTGAAACTTTTGAAGAGAACTGTGACCCTGATCTATTTCCTGGATTTCAGGTATATTGTAAACCGGCTGTGAAGTTCACCAAACATGGAAGGAGATCGGGTGGGATTATATGTCTTATAAGGGATGAATTTGCTCCTTTCGTGTGTAATTTAGATATCAAGTATGAAAATATATGTGCGTTTGTCATTGATAAACGGTTGCTTGGATGCCTGAATGATGTACTTTATGTATGTGCTTATGTTCCACCGGGGGGTCTCCTTTCTATTCATACTTTAATTATGACAGTGGAATAATCATGCTTGAAGAGTGTTTTGACAGACTTGTTAATTCAGATGGAAGATGTTTACATCATTTTATGCGGTGATCTGAACAGCAGAATCTCTAATATTTCTCCATCACGCCCTGTTTATGACAATGAAAATGTTCCATTAAAAAGTCATTCGGTTATTTGTGACCGGCATTCTCAAGATGAATGTGTTAACAGCTACGGTAAATCTTTGTTAAATATGTGTACTGCATTGGATCTGATTATATTGAATGGATTATGTAATGGCGACCAGCATGGTTGTTATACATATACATGTGAAAACGGGAGCAGTGTGAATGATTATTTTCTTATGTCCAGTATTCTTTACGACTTATTATATGATGTGTCTGAATTGACTGTTGCTGAACGATTCGAATCTGATCATTTTCCCATTGAATACTGCATTGCTTTTTGTCATGATAATTTATATAAGAATGATGATAGCGATGGTGTGCATGTAATTAAAAAATTTGTGTGGTGTGATGAATACAGCAGTATATTTTACAGGAATTTATGCGAGGAAGAAGTCCACGATAAATTACAAGCTGCCCTTGAACTTATTGACGTGAATATCAATGATGCACTGGATATGTTTAATAGATGTATTCAAGAGTGTGCTGCATGCATGAAGAAAACTGTGAAGCTAGGTTTGGACAGTCGTAAGCAGGGTTGGTTTGATGAGGACTGCAAAAACAATAGAACTCAACTGCGCAGATTACTAAGAACATTTCATAGATCATCAAAGCAATATGATTCTGTTGTCGGAAATGATGTCAAGGGAGATAAACTTAAAGAAGACAGTAATAGATACACAAAGGCTAGAAGAGAATACAAAAAGCTTTTAGAAATAAAGAAAAAACAATTCAATAGGAATACACTAGACAAGTTATTGGCTTCAATTAATAACCAAAAGGAATTTTGGATGTGTATGTCCGATATTTCGTTGAAAAAGAAACAACCCAAAAATAATATACCTTTAGATAACTGGTTTCTGCACTTCAAAGGTCTGTTGGATAAAGGTTTGTCATGTAGTGGTAGTGATGACTTTCCGGAAGTTGATAATGAATATATGAATCGCCCAATTTCTCGTGAAGAAGTTCTGTTAGCGCTGAGAAAAGTTAAAAAACGAAAAGCTGCTGGACTTGACGGAATAATCGGAGAGTTTTTGAAAACTCCTTGTGAAAAAGTTGTTGATTGTTTGGTTAAATTCTTTAATGCATTATTTTGAAAGAGGTGTTTTTCCTGAAAACTGGTTGTGAGTCTGTGACCCTTCCGCTTATATAAAAGGGTAATGTAAATAATACCAATAATTATAGAGGTGTCTCTCTGTCAGATGTAAGTAGTAAAGTATTCAGCGCCATTATCAATCAAAGACTACAAGATTATGTGGAGGAAAATAACATAACTGGTGAATGTCAAGCAGGGTTTAAACATGGATATTCAACTATTGATCATGCGTTTACTCTCATGGCTCTAATCCAGAAACAGTTTTCCCTTAATCGCAAATTGTATATAGCATTCATTGACTTTGAAAGGCGTTTGATTCAATCAACAGAAATTTATTGTGGCCTGTCCTGTTCAAAAACGGAATTACGGGAAGACTCTTTAAATGTGTTAGAAGCATGTATAATGTTGTCAAAACAAGAATTCGATGTGGTGCAAAACTCACAGATTACATAAATTGTACTAGAGGTGTAAAACAAGGAGATGTCTGCAGCCCTATTTTGTTTTCTTTATTTATAAACGAGCTAGCAATAGAAGTAATAAATAACGGAAGACATGGTGCTAGGTTTACTGTAGATTATATGGAACTTTTTATCATGTTGTTTGCTGATGATATAGTTTTACTATCTGAAACGGTTATTGGTTTGCAAACTCAACTAAATAGCTTGAAGACTTCAGCTGACCAGCTACAATTGAAGGTAAACATGGATAAAAGTAATGTAATAGTTTTTAGGAAAGGGGGTCACTTGTCTGCCAGGGAAAGATGGGTATACAATGATATTGCCATGCCAGTAGTTAATGTTTACAAGTATCTTGGAATATTTTTCTCAACTCGTTTAAGTTTTGTAGCCGCTTGCAGAGATCTTTCTGGAAGAGCAAAGAATCGCTTGTTATGTATTTTGAAAAAGCTATACCTTTTGAAAAACAATTCTTTAGAACTTTTTGTCAAGATTTTCGATATTTACATACAACCGATTGCACTATATGGATCAGAGTTGTGGGGACTGGACAGAAAAATCAAAATGCATTGTGAGTCAGTCCATTTATTTGGCCTTAAAAGGTTTGTGGGAGTGGATGTAAAAACTCCAAATGATTTAGTGTATGGAGAAACAAACAGGTACCCACTGTACATAAACGCGGCAATTAGGTGCATTCGTTACTGGTTCAAATTATTGAAAATGAACATTGATCGACTACCAAGAAAATCTTACACCATGTTATACGATTTGGACTCAAAAGGGAAAAATAACTGGGTATCAAATATTCGATTATTTCTTTACGAATTTGGTTTTGGTTATGTGTGGGAGTGCCAAGGTGTTGGTCAAGAAAATCTATTTGTGCAAACTCTACGCCAGAGATTAACTGATTGCAGATGGCAAGACTGGGAAAGTCATATAAAAACAAGTGAAAGGTTTAAAATGTATAGAAGTTATACATCTGGTCATCTAGTGAAGGCATATCTTTCGTTTGATCTGGATAATAATTTGCGGATTCTTGTCACTAAATTTAGATTTGGTATATCTGAATTAATGCGCATGTGTATCGCTTTAAAACTGTATATGGTAATGAGTTGGTGTGTCCATTGTGTAAGGAGTCTAACGAGGACGAGCTTCATTTTGTTCTAACCTGTTCTGTTCTGACTGATCTCCGTGTGAAGTATATTCCAGCAAAATTCTATATGAATCCATGTTTGTTTCGATTTTGTCTGCTTATGGCATCGAAAGATGAAAGAATAGTACGTAAATTAGCATTGTATCTGCATAAAGCCTTTCAGTTAAGGCAAACTCTTCTTTCGTGATTTATGGTAGAAAACATGCTTGTAATGGACTATGAATTATGCCAGAAATTGCATTATGATATATGTTAAACATTGTTACCGCCCCTCGTTCATATGGGGCTTTGGCCTTATTGAATAAATTATCTGAATCTGAATCTGAATCTGAATCTCTCTCTCTTCTCTCTCTCTCTCTCTCTCTCTCTCTCTCTTCTCTCTCTCTCTCTCTCTCTCTCTCTCTCCTTCACTCTCTCTCTCTGTCTCTCTCTCTCTCTCCCCCCCTCACTCTCTCTCTCTCTCTCTCTCTCTCTCTCTCTCTCTCTCTCTCTCTCAAGAACACATTAGTGTGCGCACACACCTTAACATAGGCAAAGGCATACAGGCACGTGCGCATGCGCACACATACACACAACACACACTCAGAGGACGAGAGAGAGGGGGAGGGAGGGAGAGAGAGAAAGAGAGAGAGAGAGAGGGGGGGGGGAGAGAGAGAGGGAGAGAGAGAGAGAGAGAAAGAGCGAGAGAGAGGAGACAGACAGACATACATACAGACAGACAGACAGAAGATGAAGATGATGATGATGATGATGATGATGATGATGATGATGATGATGATGATATGATGATGATGATGATGATGATGATGATGATGATACACGGGGGGGGGGGGGGGGGGGGGGGGGGGATGGGGGAGAGATGGGTGACTGCGCGGAAAGAGAAGGTCGGGGAAGCAAAAGGGGAGAAATCGAGAGAGAAGAAGAAAAAGAAGAGGCGGAGGAGGAGGAGGAGGAGGATGAAGAGGAGGAGGAGGAGGGAGAGGAGGAGGAGGAGGAGGCGGAAAAAAAGAAGAACATGAAGGACAAACAGAACAAAATATGAAACCAATATAGGAAGAAGAAGAAAGAAGAAGAAGAAGAAGAAAGAAGAAGAAGAAGAAGAAGAAGAAGAAGAAGAAGAAGAAGAGAGAAGAAGAGAGAGAGAGAGAGAGAGGAGAGAGAGAGAGAGAGAGGAGAGAGAGAGGAGAGAGAGAGAGAGAGAGAGATCCCACCCGCTCCAAAGATGTTCAGAGACAGTCCTTTATTTATTCAGTAGACGAAGAAGGAAGAAAGAAGAAGAACATTGCAAAAGCCCTGCAGCATCTGTGTCTTCACCGACTGGTCTGATCAATACACACTGCACAGAGAAGGGAAAAAGGACCTTCCCGCAAAAACTGAGAGTGAAGTTACCTTGATTTGCTTTGTCAGGCAGCGACAATACCCCAATCAGATGATGTGGTGTACTTTGTCAGGCAGCGACAATACCCCAATCAGATGATGTGGTGTACTTTGTCAGGCAGCGACAATACCCCAATCAGATGATGTGGTGTACTTTGTCAGGCAGCGACAATACCCCAATCAGATGATGTGGTGTACTTTGTCATGCAGCGACAATACCCCAATCAGATGATGTGGTGTACTTTGTCAGGCAGCGACAATACCCCAATCAGATGATGTGGTGTACTTTGTCATGCAGCGACAATACCCCAATCAGATGATGTGGTGTACCAGCTTAGAGATTTGTTAATATTGTTTCTCGTTGTGTTGTGTGGTGTTGTGTAGTGCTGTACTGTGTTGTGTTGCGTTGCCATATAGATATTTTCAACGATAGAATCTTAGCAGGAACATATATCTTCTGTTGCCATATAGATATTTTCAACGATAGAATCTTAGCAGGAACATATATCCTCTGTTGCCATATAGATATTTTCAACGATAGAATCTTAGCAGGAACATATATCCTCTGTTGCCATATAGATATTTTCAACGATAGAATTTCAGCAGGAACATATATCCTCTGTTGCCATATGGATATGTTCAACGATATAATTTCAGCAGGAACATAAAGTATGTCCTCTGTTGCCATATAGATATTTTCAACGATATAATTTCAGCAGGAACATATATCCTCTGTTGCCATATAGATATTTTCAACGATAGAATTTCACCAGGAACATATATCCTCTGTTGCCATATAGATATTTTCAACGATAGAATTTCAGCAGGAACATATATTCTCTGTTGCCATATAGATATTTTCAACGATTTAATTTCAGCAGGAACATATATTCTTTGTTGCCATATAGATATTTTCAACGATAGAATTTCACCAGGAACATATATCTTCTGTTGCCATATAGATATTTTCAACGATAGAATTTCAGCAGGAAAATATATCCTCTGTTGCCATATAGATATTTTCAACGATATAATTTCAGCAGGAACATATGTCCTCTGTTGCCATATAGATATTTTCAACGATTTCATTTCAGCAGGAACATATATCCTCTGTTGCCATATAGATATTTTCAACGATAGAATTTCAGCAGGAACATATATCCTCTGTTGCCATATAGATATTTTCAACGATAGAATGTCAGCAGGAACATATATCCTCTGTTGCCATATAGATATTTTCAACGATAGAATTTCAGCAGGAACATATATCCTCTGTTGCCATATAGATATTTTCAACGATAGAATTTCAGCAGGAACATATATCCTCTGTTGCCATATAGATATTTTCAATGATTTAATTTCAGCAGGAAGATATCCTCTGCTGCCATGGCCATATAGAAGTTTTCTACAATAAAATTTTAGCAAGAACATATCCTCTGTTACCATATAGACATTGTCTACAATAAAAGTTTAACAAGATCTTGTTCTCTGTTACCATATAGACATTTTCAACAATAACATTTTAGCGAGAACATGTCCTCTGTCACCATTTAGACATTTTCTACAATAAAATTTTAGCAAGAACATATCCTCTGTTGCCATATATATATATATATATATATATATATATATATATTATATATATATATATATATATATATATATATATATATATATATATATATTTCTTAACAATGGAATTTCAGCAGGAGTATATCCTCTGTTACCATATAGATATTTTCTACAATAAACTTTTAGCAAGAACATGACGTTTGTTTCCGTAAATTCTTTCGACGTGTGGGAAGTATCCACGAGACACAGGCCATCTATCCACGAGACACAGGCCATCTATCCACGAGACACAGGACATCTATCCACGAGACACAGGCCATCTATCCACGAGACACAGGACATCTATCCACGAGACACAGGACGTCTATCC
>CM031608.1:95659937-95662437 GCA_018398815.1 Conus ventricosus | reverse complement strand
TGGACTATTTGGGTTCCCAGCAGACAAACTAAAATCAAAGGAACTGGACTGACTGGGTTCCCAGCAGACAGATTAAAATCAACGGAACTGGACTGACTGGGTTCCCAGCAGACAGATTAAAATCAAAGGAACGGGACTATTTGGGTTCCTAGCAGACAGATTAAAATCAAAGGAACTGGACTATTTGGGTTCCTAGCAGACAGATTAAAATCAAAGGAACTGGACTAACTGGGTTCTTAGCAGACAGATTAAAATCAAAGGAACGGACTATTTGGGTTCCCAGCAGACAAATTAAAATCAAAGGAACTGGACTATTTGGGGGATTCCAGCTGGCGCAAAGGTGAGATCATGGATGAGTGCAAAGGCCTGAAATGCGACGTCAGCCAATGGAAAAGGTCATGCGTTTGAAGATTGTGAATGATGTCATCGGCGAAAATTCCCGAAAATAGGTGAAATGATTGGTTGTGAATGATGTCATCGGCGGAAATTCCCCCAAAACAGGTGAACTGATTGGTGGGCTGGCTGTTCCTTTCACAGTTGTCAGTTTGATATCAAAGGCTGGCTCAGATGTATGCTAGGCATTAAGATGCCCACGTGATTTATGTAGTAATTTATATAGTGATTTATATAGTGATTTATTCAGTAATTTGGTGCAAGATCCTAATTGTGGCGTGCGGCCTGTGTTCGTCTGAATTTGGCCTCGTGTTCAGTAACGCTGTGTTGCACGTGTCATGCTCCTGTCTGCCACATACCAACCACAGGAACAGTGTCCATGCTCCTGTCTGCCACATACCAACCACAGGAACAGTGTCCATGCTCCTGTCTGCCACATACCAACCACAGGAACAGTGTCCATGCTCCTGTCTGCACCATACCAACCACAGGAACAGTGTCCATGCTCCTGTCTGCCACATACCAACCACAGGAACAGTGTCCATGCTCCTGTCTGCACCATACCAACCACAGGAACAGTGTCCATGCTCCTGTCTGCACCATACCAACCACAGGAACAGTGTCCATGCTCCTGTCTGCCACATACCAACCACACGAACAGTGTCCAGGAACGTTCGGGCAAGTTTTGGGGAAGAGTGATGTTTCATATGTTGTTTTTTTTTCGATGTTATTTTATTTTCAGGGGACGTATGGGACTGCGGGGAAGGGAAATAGCCGGGATTGGGGACAGAACAGTGATATGGTGGGGAGAAAGGGTATAGCCGGGATTGGGGACAGAACAGTGATATGGTGGGGGGAAGGGTATAGCCGGATTGGGACAGAACAGTGATATGGTGGGGGGGGGGGGGTGGGTGGGGAGAGGAGGGGAAGGGATATAGCGGGATGGGGCAGAACAGTGATTGGTGGGGGGGAAGGGATATAGCGGTGGGGAAGAACAGTGATATGGTGGGGGGAAGGGTATAGCGGGATTGGGACAGAACAGGAATGGTGGGGGGAGGGTTGGGGAGGGAACAGAAGTGATTGGTGGACAGGAGGTGGAAGGGATAATAGCCGGGATTGGGGACAGAACAGTGATATGGTGGGGGGGAAGGAAGGGATATAGCCGGGATTGGGGACAGAACAGTGATATGGTGGGGGGAAGGGATATAGCCGGATTGGGGACAGAACAGTGATATGGTGGGGGAAGGGAGTATAGCCGGGATTGGGACAGAACAGTGATATGGTGGGGGAAGAGGAGTATAGCCGGGATTGGGGACAGAACAGTGATATGGTGGGGGGAGGGGGGAGGAAGGGATATAGCCGGGATTGGGGACAGAACAGTGATATGGGGGGGGGAAGGGTATAGCCGGGATTGGGGACAGAACAGTGATATGGTGGGGGAAGGGATATAGCCGGGATTGGGACAGAACAGTGATATGGTGGGGGGAAGGGATATAGCCGGGATTGGGAACAGAACAGTGATATGGTGGGGGAGAGGAAGGGTATAGCCGGGATTGGGGACAGAACAGTGATATGGTGGGGGGGAGAGGAAGGGTATAGCCGGGATTGGGGACAGAACAGTGATATGGTGGGGGGAAGGGAGTATAGCCGGGATTGGGGACAGAACAGTGATTGGTGGGGGGAAGGGATATAGCCGGGATTGGGGACAGAACAGTGATATGGTGGGGGGGGAAGGGTATAGCCGGGATTGGGGACAGAACAGTGATATGGTGGGGGGAGAGGAAGGGATATAGCCGGGATTGGGGACAGAACAGTGATATGGTGGGGGGAGAGGAAGGGGTATAGCCGGGATTGGGAACAGAACAGTATATGGTGGGGGAAGGGATATAGCCGGGATTGGGAACAGAACAGTGATATGGTGGGGGGGAGGAGGGATATAGCCGGGATTGGGAACAGAACAGTGATATGGTGGGGGGAAGGGAATAGCCGGGATTGGGGACAGAACAGTGATATGGTGGGGGGGGAAGGGTATAGCCGGGATTGGGACAGAACAGTGATATGGTGGGGGGAGGAAGGGATATAGCCGGGATTGGGGACAGAACAGTGA
>CM031608.1:95619323-95656823 GCA_018398815.1 Conus ventricosus | reverse complement strand
AGCTGTGTGGAGTACTGAGTGTTTGCCGCACTGTGAGCTGTGTGGAGTATTGAGCGTTTGCCGCACTGTGAGCTGTGCTGGAGTACTGAGCGTTTGCCGCACTGTGAGCTGTGCTGAGTACTCAGCGTTTGCCGCACTGTGAGCTGTGTGGAGTATTGAGCGTTTGCCGCACTGTGAGCTGTGTGGAATACTGAACGTTTGCCGCACTGTGAGCTGTACTGGAGTACTGTGTGTTTGCCGCACTGGTGATTGTTGAAATGATTTGTAGTGTATGACTTTAAGTCTGCACCACATGTGTACTTGGACTAAGTGTAGCCCAAGTCAGTGTGGGTTAATTCATAAGAAACATGGAATTGTTGTTTGACTGAAACTATGTAACATTGTATTACTGTCTCCTACCCTTTTGTAAGCGTAACTTAGCCTTTAATCAAAAGTGGAGATTAAAAGTTATAGCAGAAACTCTACCATAGAGAAAACTTTGCTGGCTGAGTCTCACACCTGTGCTGAAAGTAAACAAGGGTAGATTGGTGCACTCAACAAGCCAGCCATCAGATTCTCACCTACAGACCAAGTTCTCTTTATCGCAGAACTGGGATCCTGGTCACGCTGCACATTGCGGCTGGACCAGAAGCTGGGACTTCGCCCAAAACTGGGGCGACACCAGACAGCCAATCTACACCAGTGGGGCAGTCACCAACCACAGGAGAGATCAACTACCCTCTCTGAAGCAAAGCTTAAGTTAGCTAACCACCTGGACTCAAACCCATCAGACCCTTGCCCTCACTTTGTGATGAAACAGTGAGAACCTGTCTATGAGTACCACTTGGCTACAGCGCAGGGTGCATGCAAGCGAAGTGGATGTATAATAACCATATACATTCAGTGTAACTTAGACCCCCCCCCCCCCCCCCCCCCCCCGTATGCCAACTTAAGCTGGCTGCACCAAGTGCAAGCAAGTAAAGTAGGAGTGAGGGAGGGCCCCTCATTGTGGTAGTCCAATGAGAACTAAACCCAAGCCTATGGAAATTGACATGCCAATACTTATCTATGTGTAAGCAATAAAAGCTGATGTGTGAAACTGCACTTAACTTGTGTCAGTTCTCTGTTGTTCAATCAAATGTTGAATGTTTGAACTTCTCTCTTCAATTCTGTCTCTCAGAGCTGTAAGTACTTGTAAGAGTACAGGCCTAAGGAAAATCATCTCGGAGCCACTGTTCAGTATTTTACCAAGTCCCGGAACAAAATAAAAATTTCTTTGATGACTAGTACCAGAAAGTTGCTCCTTCCACCACTAGTAAGAGAGAGGGTGTAGGTGAAATGTTAAGAGAATACTCATTGAGAAATTATCCCGTCCCCCCTAGAGGACCCACCTACAACTCATCCATCTCGTCACAGTAGAGCAAATTTGTCGCTGGCGATAAGTTTCAGATGGAGGCCTGCCAAAATTGTCGCTGGTGACAGACTTGCACTTAACCTTCTACGAGGACAGTACTAAATGATGCAACGTATGCATCAAAACATGATTTTATAAACAAACAACAACAGGCCAACCAACCAACCAACCAATGGAAACCATCACCAAGAAGCAAGTACTGACATCAGCAGTGAAACAAGCCAATGAAGGCAAAGCAAGTGAAAGTACAACAACCACAAGAAACAATGAACAACAAGAAAACAGCATATAGAGATGTAGCCAATTTAATGTAGCGTTTTTGTGATTTAAAAATCCGATGGCGATGAACATAAAGGAAATAAAAGCAACAACGACAAAAACTATTATACAGTACACAGGTACGTAATGTTATTCAATGTAGAAAAATATAATGAGGGAAAGGAAAACGATGACAATAGAGAGAAGAGACATCAGTCTACTTTCCCTGCCCCTTTCTCTATCTAGTCTCTCTCTCTCTCTCTCTCTCTCTCTCTCTCTCTCTCTCTCTCTCTCTCTCTCTCTCTCTCTCTCTCTCTCTCTCTCTCTCTCTCTTTCAGAACTATAGAAGCGAGAGCAAGAACGAAAACTCGATAACAAAACTAGGGAGTACACAGACAGAAGAACTAGATACCAAAACTAGGGAATACAGAGAAAGAAGGAGAACCTGATAAGCATCAAAGAGATCACAGGAAGACCGAAAGCTGGACAACGACTGGAGAGAATCCAAGACTGTGGAAGAGAGCAAGGGTGAGGGGGGGGGGGGGGGGGGGGGGGGGGGGGGGGGGTGGAGGGAGCAGTGATCTTATCCATTTCCGCTATAATTCCCGGTGTCATCCCAAGAGCGATGGGCCATTGTTGCTGCCGTCAATACGCCTGCAACCCCAAAGAACAGAGGACTAAGCGCTGAGGCGCTCTGTCAGAAAATGAGATGGCCTGAGAAGGGCGAGACAAGGCTGGTGTATAACAGTCGGTCCTGATGGGGGGGTGATGTCAAGACCACTCAATGCGTGAGGTAACAGGGGGTGGGGCATACTGGACACTTGTGGAGATCGTTTAGAGACAAACGTTGTTGGTTTCAACCTTTTGCCTCTGCTGTCGGTGGATCTCTCGCTACTCTCTCCCGCTCTCTCTCCTCTCTCGCTCGCCCCCGGCTCTCTCCTCTCTCTGCTCTCTCCTCCTCTCTCATCTCTCTCTCGCGCTCTCACACACACGCACACTCACACATTTAGTTTGCGATCGATCTTCTATCGGCTGCCTGTCGTCGGGCGTCGGCCGGCCGTCTGTCGGGCCGGTCGGGCGTCCTGGCGGCTGGAGCTCGCGGGAGCAGCGCGCGCGCGCTCCTCCTCCCCGCTCTCCACTCTCCGTCTTCTCTCGCGCTCTCTCTTCTCCTCTCTCTCTCAATTTAGTGGCACGCTCTCAGAACCGCTCTATGCATTAACGGTCCACTGAATTCTTTTATCATCTCTCCAAAATCAAACGCTTCCTTCGTCCTGCATTCAACGCAAGCGCTTTTTTCCTGCTTCTGATGCAATCATAAGTAGATCCTATAGGATCTACTCTATGGGACTGTGCTACGCAACACTCGCTAAAATAAACCAGTGTTAAGCCTGCTCAAGCGAGGCACGCAAATTTTCCGCCCTAAAACGCAGTAGTCTTCTGGACTCTGGTACTATAAAAAGTGTCAATTCTCCTGTAAGTCCTGAGATTAAATACAACAAAGGGATCATAATCCTCAGATGGTGTCTGGAAGGCACCCTCAACATTAGTTCACATTCTCATAAATGCCTCAGACTCTACCGCATACTCTTGTCCCGGTGCCTCTAGAAATTGACGTCTTCAAGTATGCCCAGTTTAACATTAGTCAGGGTGCCCTGTCAATGGAACTCGCTCCCGGAATCTTCCTAAACCAGGCGTCTCCCAATGCCTATCAACCTTCTTACACCATTAGTTCAACCACTTATGTGCCTGTGAGAACTTTGCATACTCCGCCATAATCCACCTCCATTCTCCTCCACCCTCGTGGCCTTAGTATGTACCTGACGATTTAGAAAGTGTTTTGACTTGGAAAGGCTCATTGTGTGTTTTTTTTTGGTTTTAGGAAGTATTCTTAAGAGTGATAGGTATGTTGTGCGGGTGTGTGTGTGGGGGGTGTGTGGGTGTGTGTGAGGTGTGGTGTGTGGTGTGGGGTGTGGGTGTGTGGGGTTTGTATGTGTGTGTGGTGTGTGTGGGGGCGGGTGGGTTTTCATACTACCGTCCTGTCATTCTGGGCCGAATGCTGTATTCCTTATGTGACTTTCTCTCCTCTCTCTCTCCTCTCATCTGCTCTCTCCGCTCTCTCTCGTTCTCTCATCTCCTCGCGCTCTCTCTCTCCTCTCACGTTCTGCTGGAATGACTAGTTTTTTACCATATGTTTTCCCCTCCGATCCTACTCCGTGGCGACGGGCTATCTTTAGGCATTTGCCCAGCCTCTCATTTGGGCTTTATTGAGATCCCGCCCGCCACCCCCCCACCCCAAACCGGGGTGGCATATTGTATAGGGGTGTTGTATCGCGGGGAATTTTCTGATGTGTGCAGTTTGTTTCTAAACTTTTTACTCTTGATCGCTCCCACTCTAGCCTCGGTCGTTCTCCCCCACCCACTCCTCGCTCTCTCTCTCCCCCCGCGCTCTCGTCTCTCTCTCTCTCGCTGTCCACCTCGTCTCTCTCTCTCTCTCTCTCTCTCGCCTCACCTCTCGCCTATCTCGCTCTCTCTCTCGCTCTCGCTCTCTCTCTCTCTGCTGCTTCCCCGCACCGCCCTCCGCGTCCTGCGTCTCTCTCTCTCTCTCTCTCTCCTCTCTCTCACAGTCTTATCTCTCGCTCGCCTTCTTTCGCTCCTCGTCATCTCCCTCTCTCTCGCTCCTGCTGCTCTCGTCTGCTGTTTTTTCTCTGTTTTGTTTTGCTTGTTCGTTTAAATTTTTTAATCCCGTATTGGTATGGTGAGTTCGAGTCACGTTTGTTTGGATGCTTATTCCGGGGGTACCTTATATTTGATATTGGGTTTGTCCCGAACCAGGGCGGAGCGACTGGAATGTTAAAAAAGCACATCAGTGCTATCTATTTTCCTCCTCGTAAATATAGAATTTTGGCTTTCCCTTGTCGTGTCTTGGTGCGCCGCTCTCTCTCGTCTTCTCGCTCCGCTCGCATCTCTCTCTGCTCTCCTCTATTATATATATATATATATATATATAGATATATATATATAGATAGATAAGAATGTTGGTGTGATGTGGTGTGTGTGTTTGTGACACGGTGGGGGGTTGGGTGTGTGTGGGTGTGGGGGGTGTGGGGGTGGGGGTTGGAGCACATCTCACTCTCACAACACACTCTCACTCATCAGTATCTATCTCAACATAGCCCGGCGCGGCGGGCGCGCGCGAGGGCGCACACACACACACACACACCTCAATTATGAGGGAAGAGTGAGTGAAAGAATGAGAGAGAGAGAGACACACTCACACACACACACACACTCACACACACACACACACACACACACACTCACACACATACACACACTCAACTCTACAACACACACACACTCACTGTCGTCACACCACACACACACTCTCACACACACTTCCCTTCTCTTGGCGTAACACGACTCTTAGAGAGCGTTAATAATCCCTCCGCCCTTTAGTCACAGCTGTCCCTCGGACGGGAGTAACAAAGATCCACTGACCACTGGCCGGGTGTGTGGCTGGTGGTGAACGCGCTTGTTGGTCGGTCGTGCGTAGTGAGGTGGTTTGTGGTGTCGTAGTGGTGTGTCTGGTGTGTGGGGTGTGTGTGTGTGGTGGGTGTGTGTGTGTGCTGGGTCTGTGTCTGGGTCTTGTGTGTGTGTCTGGTGTGGTGGGGTGGGTGGGCGAGCGCGCCGCGCGCGTGTGTGTATGGGGGTTGTGCGTCGAATGTAGAAATATAAATTTTACCATGGTTTATCTGTAAAAGGCCTGTCGGGCTCGTGCGAAGGAAAGTGCGCTAGAATACCTTTTACTTTACATTGACACACTCACACACACACACACTCTCTCTCTCACACTCCACACACACACTCTCTCACACACATCTCACTCCCACACACACTGTGTATCTATACTGTAAGAGACAGACAGACCGTAAGACAGACAGTCAGGCAGAGTGACAGACAACAAGACTGAGAGAAGAAGAGAAGAGAAGAGAGAGGAAGATTATAGAGAGAGAGAGAGAGAGAGAGAGCAGACAGACAGACAGAAAAGACCAAGACAGACAGACAGACAGAAAGACAGACAGACAGAGACTGAGATACACAGAGAGATCAGGAACATACTGAAATGCATGACCATATATGTCACAGTTAACTTCTATTCAAAATAGAAGGGCTGGTTATATTCTTTACGGGTGTAAAAGGAGGAAATAGTGGTTTAAGTGATGCGCAATATAACAAAAAAAATTAATTAATTTAATTCCCAGCCGTAGATCATTGACTCCAGTATTTTTTTCCCATACGAGAAATCACGTCAACCTCTTCAAATAGTTGCTGTGGTTTTTTGCTTGAAATAATCGCACTCTCCTGTCTCTGTCTCTGTCGCGCCTCTCTCTCTCTCTCTCCGGGTGTCTCTCGTCTCTCTCTCTCTCGCTCTCATCTCGCTCTCTTCTCTCTCCTTATTCAAATAAGATAGTCAACGTAATAGGAAAGGCAGCAAACTATACTTTCTTCCTATAAACATGTGTGTACGTTTTCTTTCTGCCTACCTGCGGACAGATCAGCACACACCACCACTCTTACTGGTGTAACAGGTCATGTTAGGCAAGTGGGACCGTTCGTGCGATGCACGGGCACGGGCTCGGAAAGAACCACGGCGATGACTCAGTTGCCCGTGAATTACCCCTTGTCCGCTGGTATGGATCGGAGGAGGTGAGAAGGAGAAGGGGGTTGAGGGAACAGGAGGGGGTGGAGCAGAAATTGGTAAGGCGATTGGGGTGGGGGGGAGGGGGGGGAGTGGGGGGGGGGGGGGGGGGGAGGGCGGTGGTGGTGATGATGGTTGGTGCGCGTAAAATCGCGCTCTCTCGCGCTCATGTCTGCTGGTCTCTCTCGGCTCTCCCGCGCTCTCTCTCTCTCTCATTCTCGTCGCTCTCTCTCTCTCTTCTCTCCTTCGTCTAGCTCTCGCGTTCTGCGTATTTCTCCCCCGCCTCCCTCGCTCTCTTTTCTACCTTCGCACTCTCTCTCCCCTTCCGCTCGTTCTCCTCCTACCCTCTCTCTCCGCTGCCCAGCTCCCAGTTTCCAGCAGGGCTGTCGGCCCCCGCCGTGCGCCCGTTCCTTCCTCGCTCTCTGCGGGTGCGCCCAGTCTCCTCCCGCCCCCTTGCTCGCTTGTCCCCTCCACCCTCTCACTTTTCTCGCCCCCTATAGGTCTAGTCGCCGGCGCTCTTAACCCGTCCCCTGTCGCTAACGTTCCTCCAGCCTCGCCCCTACCCCGGGTCTCGACCCCCTCTAGAGGTCGTTCGGCCGGGCTCTCTGAACCGGCCCCGTGCGCTGGTCCCCCCTTCCGCTTGCTCTCCTCGTGCCGCCTCCTCAGCCCCCCCATCCCGCCCCCTTGTCCCGCCCCCTCTCGCTCTTTCGCCCTCCTCCCTCTGTCGTTTTCTGCTCGCCCTCTATATCAAGAACTAAACAAGAACATGAACAAGAACATATTTTATTGCCAATGAAAACCAGAGGTGTTGTGGGGCACAGTATGATCAAGTTCAGACTTTCAACTAAAGCTAAACTCTCCTAGCGTGGTCACCATCTTGCAACATAACATCAGTAGTAGCGTGATAGAAAAGCACATGTGTATCAGAGTCTGAGTAAATGTTCTGTCTCCAGAAGAGAAAAACACTAAACAGGATATACGGGTCACAGTAAAGTTGGAAGGCAGTCCCAAGAACTAAGCTCCGAAGTTTTGGCATGTTAGTCGTGTGGAAATATCAGTTTTTATGATCCGCGGCATCAGGTCATAACGGTGTTGGTCAAAAGAATGTTGCAGTCATCGAGAAATGTAGTTCGTCCCAACGACGTGGCATGCGTGCATGATCTGTTCTCGTCAGTGTTTGGTATAACGGCCCCGCTCAAAGTGGAGGTCAGGTCACTGATGACGTATGCGAGTAGGGCTCGGCTGCTAGCGGTGTCAGTGTGTGGCTCCTATTATGCCGCCTGTTGGGTAGTCGTAGAACTGTGGCATAAAATTTGAGCTGGATGGTGCGTTCCTTCTTTTGTTTCGTCCAAGAAACTCAAGAGTAAAACGTGTCCAGCGGGCGCTTTGGATCAGAAACTCGAGCGAAGTCACACTAAATGTACCCTGATTTTGCCCACTGCGGGAATCCTATCGTTGACAAGGATTGTCGGGTAACGTCATCCTGTTGCGTGCTTCGGGTGCCTTGAGAGATCATTGAAGCTGATAAATCTGTTTGTTGGGAAGAGTCTTGGGTCCGGACTCTAATATGTGTATCCAGAGGCGATAGTCTGGGTTTTCACTTTAAAAGTAATCGGGAATCTCCCCGTTTCGCCCCATCAACCGAAATGTCATGTGCTTTCTTGGAACTCTTTAATAATGCCTGCAGATGTAATGGTGCTGTGTCATGTGGGAATTGTTTCAAGACCTGGGTTTGTGAACAAATGCTGCATTGTTCGTTTCTTGACATATTCATCTGTGTATTGGTATGCGAGGAGTGGGTAACCAATCCTCCGTACCCATATGTGAAGAGGGGAGAGACTAACGAGTCAAATAGGGTTTGTATAGGTCGCGATATTGACTTTTGACCTATAAAACGTGCTCCTTCAAGTATGGGCGGCGTTATTCCCCTGTCTGCTAAGTGTTCATGGGCTTCTGTAAAGGTCCGTTTTTATGGAAACATGACTCCAAGATATTTATATTGATCTACTGTTTCAATTATGTTTTCCACCGCAATGAAGAATAGGGGTACCTTTGGATCTGATGGGTGAATACACGCGACACCTGTGTGTTCTCGGTAGGATTTTCGTCCCCATCGAAACTGTAGTTGTGATCTGGTTTTAATTTTACCGGAAGTCCCGGTTTTGGGAGGGCGAGGGAGAGCTAAAGCATCTGCATACAAAAGCACGGAATGTCGCGACTTGTTTTTAGATAGGAGAATTCTTGGGGAATCTTGGTCTCGGAGAATCCGACCACTGTCATTTATGAATATTTATATAAGGTTGGGCTAAGGGTATGTACCTTGGGAGGACAGCCTTTTTGTATGGTAAATAGTTTTCCTTAGTGAAACCAGAGGCTCTTGACAAAACCGTAGCCCCCCGTTGTACATGTCCTGTATGAGTTGGTGGCTTTTACCTGTTAGTGCCCGCTTGCATCAGTTCATCAGTAGGCTTCGTGCCATATATGACAAATGCTTGTGGCGAAGTCAACAAAAACAGCAGTAAAGGCCGGTTAGCCTGTCTTTAGTAGCCGTAGCACCTAGTTGTTGACAATTTGGTATATGTTGAGCTGGGGCCGGTGCCCTTTTCGGAACCCGGCTTGCGCGCGTTGCCAAAAGGTGGTTTGTCCTCAAGTAATTCATTATCCGTTCATTTTATTAAGTGCAAAAACCTTTTCCCACCAAGCGAACGATTCAAAGTTTTGCCTCTGTAGGATTGTGGGGGTTGGAATGCCCGCCTGAACGTATAGTCTGGGAACTCGTGATTCCTGTTTCCCTCCAGAGGCCGGGTATTGTTTCTGAGTTTAAGATGAAGTTAATCGCGGGCGTTCTGATGAGGTGAGATTTCAGTAGCAGTGCTTTATAGCAGTTTCGTTGCGGATTTCCATCTTTGTCCTGGGGATGTGTTATTTTTTCAGCGTTCGGTCTGACCGCGTTCCTGTACCGCAGTTTTCTAATAGGGTTCTTAGCTATGCTCTCTGAATTCCCAGAATGGACGTTTTTTTGACCTCTGTAAATGCTTCTAACTTGTCAGCAACTGGATTTTAGGGTTCGTTGTATTTCGGCGAGCGCTGGTGCTCCACCGAGTAGTGTGGGTTTTTAGATGTTCAAAACCTAGGGGTTTCGCGCTGAGACAAAGGGGCTACTCAAAAGTGCAGACGAAGTTTGCAGTTGTCCCGAACGGTTTTCCATATTAAATTGGGAAGGCAGGTCTTTCGAGGGCTTCAGGTGTTAGGGAATTAAGGAGTTGTTCCGAGATATTTCTTGGTGTTTCTTTAAAAAGTCGCTTTATATATTTTACATTGTGAAAAATCTTTTTTGCCTTATGTTGTGTATTTGGGGTTCTGTGGACCTCGTTCAGTAGTGATCGTAGGCTCTTCTTTGTAATGACAGCTCTGTCAAACCACTTCGGTCTTTCTCTGTCGTGAAGTTTTTTGGTTTCTATTCCCGTCGTTGCTAAGGCGCCCATCTTTGCCGTGGTTTGTATATGATATTCCTTGATCCTTTTCAATAGTCGTATTTATGTTGATGTCATGTTTCATTTGTTGCAAAGGTGTGTCACTAATGTCCGCGGGCGTGATGTTTGTGGATCATGGTGCGGATGGTGGCATGTTGGAGGTTGCCTACAACGTGTTTGTCGGCAGACTTTGCATGCCACTGATATACGAGGATAGTCTTGTTTCTGTGTTGTTGTAAAATTCCTATATGTAGGTCTTTACGTAACATGCGTTTCGTCGGGGGTTGTGAGAGAGGCTGTCTGTGTGTAATGTATATTCATTGTTCCTATGGGCAGTGTGGATCAATATCTCTATGGGGCAAGTGGGAGTCGAGATGGGCGGTCAAGGTCAGTTACTGTTCATTTTAACCACAGGTCTATGCATTTATTGTGAGCTAAGGAAATTAAGCTACTACGCTCAAGGTCCCTGGTGGTTTATGACAAGGTATAACAATCCTGCAAGATGAGTCTCCACACCTCTTCCTGTCAAAACAACTTCATTTGATTTTCAAGACACTTGTGCATAAACGACGTCCGTTCTTATTAGGTAAGAGGTCCATCGACGGTCTTGTTGTATGACGTTATCTAATGGTAGCTGCAAGGGGTTTTCTATGTGGCGTGTTCTATTTGACCATGGCTTTGGTTGGCGGATGGTATTGCCTTCCTTGCATTAAAAAGTTACACACACAGGAGGATAGTGCCTTTTGGTAGTTAGTTTCGGAGTTCAATGTTAACTTTCGTATGAGTCCCATATGCGTCGAGGGTTGTGCCTTGCCATAGGAAAATGTGCCGGTGGAATAGGATTACACTACTATATATACATCTCTCTTTTCTGCGGTGTCACTGTACAGCTGTTTTGGATATGTAACCCATGGCTTCAGCGCTGTAGTTTTTGGTAGTGAATTGTATATTCGTGCTGTACGCTTCTTTGAATGTAGACAGTGAGTACCCCCCGAAGCCCCTTGGGGAGTTCCCCCGTTTGGGTCGAGAATAAGAACCCCTGCTCAACGCTGGTAAAGATAAGTCAGTGCTTGGTTCTATATCAGATGGGTTTCCCTTGTAAAAACAACAAATGTCATATTTAGACAGTTGCTACGAAACCTTGTATCAAGGAGTTGGTAATCTTTAAGCCGTCAGCGGCCCCGTGTAACCTCTAAATGTCCATGATAGCACACGTAACGGAAAAGGTAGTTGTGAATTTTGCGTTACGAAAGAATGTGCAATACATCTATGGGAAAAGAGGCGTTATACTCACTCGCGACGAAGATCTAATAGAAGTCGCTGTTGGGCACGGTTGTGATTAAGGGAGGGTAAGGCCGACGGTGAGACTGCCGAGGGCGCATGTTGGCGCGTCCGGTCAGTGCCGTGGATGGTCCCCGGCGGTCGGTCTCGGCGTATCAGTGTATAGGGTATGGGTTCATCGGCGAGTTGTGTCGTGTAGTAGGGTTGGCGGACATCTCGGCGTTCGTCCCTCGGCGTCGTTCCCGTGGGAATGTTCGGTGAGGTCACTGGCGGGTCAGCTCGGGCGGATAGTGTCGGGTGGTACGTCCCTCGGGCAGCATGGCTGTAGGCTTCCTCGTCGCCAGATGTGCGGTCCATCTCGGACGGTGCTTCCATGCGACGACCGGAGCCTACGTAGCGCATGACGCAGGTGGTGATCGGGGGCTGGGTGAGACGGGCCCGAATGGTTGGCGTGGTCGTGTCACCGTGGTATGTGGCAGCACCGTTGGTGCTGTCGGTTGAAGCCCTGGGGGGTCGTGGTCTTGCTGGCGGCTTCTCTCTCTCTCTGGTCACGGATGGTCGTCCGTGCGCGCTGTTTGGGTTTCCCAGAGGCAAGGCCCGCGAGTTGTCCTGCCCAGGTTGCCTGCCAGGATGCTGGGCCCACAGTGGGGGGGATATAGCGGCCGGCCTTTCGCCGCGTGTCCCTTACGTTAGGTTGGTTGTGGTAACGATGACTGACTCGCAGACGTCCACTCTCACCAGTAAACGTAGATCTGAGTCAAGGCGTTGAAGATGGTCAGCCCTTTGTTGGTCGGCAGCGCTTCGTTCCTTCAGTGGACTTACGTTGCTGATGACCTCGCTGATCTATCTTTGTTGCCGGTGTAAGGGTTCGCTCCAGGACGCCAAATGTCCTCGGGGCAGGCACTGAGGAGTGCAGCCCTGTAAGGGCGTTGACACAGTATGTTTGGCCCCCGCATGCCACGTGGTGCAAGCTGTGTTTGTGAAAGTCACGCAATCTGGTAGGAGGCTCTTCCCATGTCACTGGCAAGCATAGGATTTGGCCCAGGAGCGTGTTCCCCGTCATTCTGTTAATACACAGATTCATGTCAGTATAGCACTGTGGGAAGGGCGCCCTCTTCACGGTCGCTGTCTTCTGTGTCGCCTCGCTACCACTGTCGGTGGATGTGAAGAAGAATGAAGACGGATGAGATGCGACGATACTGCTGAAAGTGCGATGTGTTGCTCTTGTAAAGGCAGGTCTTGTTCTGTCCCCACCGCCTCTATCGTAGCGTTGCCAGCCGGGGTGGCATGTCCGGTGTTTGTGGGCGCCTCTGACGCTCTGTGGGTCTCCTCCGGAAGTGTGGGATTGCGGGGTGGGAGGTGAGGGCATCGTGTATGGTGGTGTGGGGCGGGAGAAGGGGGTTGTAGAGGCAGGGGAGGCGGGTGGTATTTTCGGGGTGAGGTGGGGCGCTGGCTCGTTTGGCCAGATGTGGGAAGGGACGGTCTCGGTGATGTTCCGCGTGTCCCGTGCTTGGTCGCCAGGGCCGCCATAAACTGGTCTAGTCTCCTCATCTTGCCCTGGCCCTCTCACTACTGAAACAATTTTGTTCGGAGGGCCTAGTGTGTTTCAGCAGCACCCCTCCTCCAGGGGGCCGAAGTGTGCTAGTTGGCGTTGTGTGAAGCTTCGAAAACTCTCGGGTGGAACTAGGCCCGGCATGAGTGGGTGTGTTGTCGGGCACAGGCGGTTGTCCAGGCGGCACGGGCTAATTGTGGCAGCAAGCGCTTCTTCTACACTTCGGGTCCCGTACACAAGTGGCACGCAGTGTGCATGGATATCGTTCTCTTCGAGCGTCGAGTCTGAAAAATCAAAGTTGGTATTATAGGTATTTGCTGTGCACGATCCCCTGCTAACTTTTAACGGCCACGACTTGAGCCGTTCATTTTAGAGAACGGCGGGATCAATGCACTCGGTCCACAAACACAAGGCATTGCAGGGGTACGCACGGCCTGCCCCTCGTTGTATGATACGTGGTTAGGCATTTGTTGCTGCCGTGATCAGGTCCACCTGTCCGCCCACTGAACACTGTAGGGTCGTGGTGTCTCGGCCTACCTCTGGGCTGTTCGCTTCGCTGGTGATTTAGCTGTCGTACGCCCTGGTGCACCGCTTTGGGGAAACCGGTCACCGTGGCTTCGATGCGAGGTTCCACGAGAGTGAAAATGCCAGTGGTTGTCGGCCCCAGCACTTACTGCATAAATACTGATTTGCTTTATCGTGGTCTGGCGACCATCGAGTACCTCATAGTCACTGAGCGGAGTGTGCCAGGAAACCGTGAATTGTATCGCTCTGTAGCCGCCGCGTCCGTGCGTGTGTAACCATTATTTGTGCGATCGGCCTGTCTCTCTTGACCAGCCCCCCCCCCTCCCGGTGCGCTGGTCACCCTGTCCCTCTTGCTCTCGCTTTCGCCTCCTCGCGCCCTGATCCCGCCCCATATTCCTTCCGGGGTACACTCCCCCCTCGCACCGCTCAGGTCTTGTGGTTGCGCAGCCCTCGCTGGCGCCGTCTTCTCATGCTCCGCCGGGCCCCACCTCTCACGCGCCTCTCGCTCCGTCGTGCACGGTCGGGGTCGCTGTCGTGCGGGGGCAGGTCTCTCGTCTCTCGCTCTCGCGCGTCACGTAGCGACGAAATCACATCACACTTCATCGCCCACGGTATCCGTTCCACCTTGCCCTGGCGCTGTCTGTACTCCTATGGGGCACCATCTGAGATTTCAGGCATCCACCTCTTCCCATCAGAGCCACAGCACCATATCTTTGCTCTGGTCACACGCGGTATGTTGCATCGTGGACCGGTCTAGTCTATCCCATGCAGGTGCAGCTTCAAGAAGGACAAGGCACATCGATTGGTAACTGGCGCAGTATTTGCTGAGGGCCAATACGCCAAGATGGGCTTTACAGGCTTGGGATGAGAGGGGGTGGAAGGAGCAGAGGGGAGGAGAGGGGGGTTTGGAAGGAGAATGGGGGCAGGGACAGGGAAACAGTGCCATGGGGAGAACAAATGAAGAAGGAGAGGGGGGGAGTGTGTCTGGAACACACACACACACACACACACACACACAAACAGCACACACACACCACACACAATGCGCGCGCCCTCTCTCTCTCGTCGCTCTTCTCTCGCCTCTCTCTCTCTCTCTGTCTGTCTGGTCTCTCTCTCTTTCTCTCTCCGGTCTTCCGGGCTGTCGGGCTGTCTGTCTGTCATCTCCTGCTCGTCTCGTCAACTCTCCTCCCGTCTCGCTCTCGCGCGTCTCTCTCTCTCTCTGACTCAAATCGCACCGCGAAAGAGCAAGACAATGCTATTCACCCATTATATGATACGGTTAATGTACTTAACGAATGGAGGCTCGTATGTCTACACAAAACTAGCAACAAAAAACACTGACAAGGGTGCTAGTTTTGTCAGATCTTCAGGCACGGAAGATGTCCTTCACCCGGTTACGGTTAGTCCAGATAAGTCTTCATTTTACGAGGTTTTGTGGCCTGCCAGAATTATCAAAAGTTAGTATTGACACTACGGGACATCCTCCAATAGGAGGGGAAACTCACTAACATATAACTCCTGGACATTAGAGCCGATATTCGATACCTGGTTGTTTCTCCTCAGTTAGTGAGTTTCCCCTCCTATTGGTGATGGGCCTCGCCCGTTGGAGAACTTTAAGCTGGCGGGAAGGCTCTTGGTGAGGAAGGGCAATTTATTTGTATATTTGTACCCCATTCACGCCTCGCCAAAGCCATACTGTTAGTTGTTGGCTGATTCATCTACCACTGCAGAGCTAGGAAGGATGGATAGCCACAAATTTCGTCTCGCTAGAGAACTGATGGAATCGAAGCGGTGTTGTATTCGTCAAGAGTTTCTTCCGTGCAGTCATGTGCAACACCATGCTGCTCCTCTAGGTTGCGGGACGGGTGCTCGGTATTTATCCTTGGAATTTATAATTTGTTGTATGTTAGTCCCTTGCGATTCTCTTTCCAAGAACTGCCTCAGCTCTTTTGTCCTTAAGAGGAGATCTTTTCTATAGTTTCTATCATTTACTCACAAAGAGAAATGTAGCTTGTTTTGCTCTGTTCTTGGATTTTCGTTTGCTTCTTAGGTGGCAACCTTTGGGTGGTTTTGTGAAAACTCGCCACAAACATACTACGGTAATAGGCACACCAGCCTTTGGCTGGGATTTGCTTTCTTCTTAAAACTGCGGGAAAGGCAGAGGAGTCAAATTAACCAAAAAAGATCCGGGTGGCACTGAGGAGAAACAACCAGGTTTCCGAAATATCGGTATAGGGACCAGGATTTATAGGTTAGTGAGGTTCCCGCCCGTTGGGAGGCTCGCCCCTTGGTGACTAGTAATTGCTGAAGGCTCATGGGGTTGAAGCAGGTTATTGTATATTTCCCCATGTCACACCAGCTCAAGACTCTTTATGAGTAGGTGTAGAGCCAGATCAGCTACCATGCTGTTAGGATGGGCGTATATCCCCCTTAGTCTGCATCTCTTAGTCATGTAGAGCTGGATGTGGTGTTGAAGTCTATAGAAGATAGTATATGTTATATATATAGAGAGGTATTATAACCAAAGCAGCCAGAAAATGAGCGGTAAAAGTGCGCGACCCACGGGGGAGCATCATTTGAGTCAATGTTAGTTAAACTAAGGATAGTTAAAACTCGAGGTTTATATACGTCTGAGCATAAGTTGTTTCCGAGCTGTGCTGCGGCTGTCACAGGATGTTTTTGGTTGCCCACCGCCGATTGTTATATAGCGTTGGTTTTCCCGTGGCGGGTGTTTGCTCGGGCGGGTTGGCTGCACGGTGGTGGGTGTGGGGCTTGTCTAGGGGCTGGTTGTTTTGGGGTGGCGTGTTCACTAACAACGATTTGTCCATTTATGCATGACAGGTTGTGTACTATTGTGCTGTTTTGGTGTGCTTAAAGTTGCATATGTGTGGTTGCATCGTAGTTTAACCATGGGGGCTGTTAAACTTAGGTCTGCCACCTTTTGGAAACATGAGCTGTATGGCTGATGCGCTTTTTAAGGATTGTACCCAGGTAGAGTGTATGCTGTTGTGGTATGGCATCTTTTAAGTTGCCAGATATTTTGGCTCAGGGTCTGTGTTGGGGTGGGTAATATTGTGTTCTTTATTGAAGACGGTTTGTGTTTGCATAGCTGTGGTTTGAAGTGTTGTGCAGTGTTCCCTATGTTTGTTTCCTTTGTACATTTTCGGATGTTACTAGGTAGCCTGGTATATCAATGTTTGGGTGAAAGACATGTAGGGGTTAGGGTGGCGACGGCGCCCTTTCCCTCGGGCAATGCAAGATTTCCCTTTCTTTCACGCCTCGCTTTTCTGTGTTGTATTTCATTGTTGTTGGATGCGTCAATCAGGTTTGGGGGTGGGGGCCCAAAATCAAAAACCGGATTAGACGCTTCCTACAGATATGATAATCATCACAGCAAATGAAGGGGAAGAATGGAAATCTTGCAATTGCACGAGAAGGAGCTGTGCCCACTAATCCAGAAATGTCTTCAAAAAAAACATTGAGGATACCAGGACTACTGTATCATCAGATAAATCGAAAGAGAAAACAGACATAGGGATCAACTGAAAAAACCACTTCAGAACCAGATCTGGCAAACCACAAACAGTCATTCATAAAGAAAAATAGAAAAACCAGAACAGAACTGAGCCTTATAGAATCTGGAATCTAAAGAAGCTTAAAAAACAAGCTATCTTGTGTCTCATGCGGAAATCATAAAAAGAGCATCATACCTTTACAGTATAGGGTGCAAAAATGGTGCTATCGTCCTATGTGTAACTGGAATAATTGGGTAATACTAATGCACACCACAGCTAGCATCTGTAGGATACACCAAACAGAAATAGTATACTTCGCAGGCATAAATGGAAATCGTTGGTATTAGTGAACACACCCTATACAAAAACCTAAAAGCCCCTATTTGTGGGGGGGGGGGGGAGTGGGGTGGTTAACCACGTGCAGCCAAGCCCGCACGTGCAAACAACCGCACAACGGGGATACCCACACGCTAATAACATCGGCGGCTGGGCCAAACCATAAAGACGATCCTGAGACAGCGCAGAGCAAGCGCGAAACTAATTTGTAGAGATGTAAACCTCTGAGTAGCTTTAACCTTTCCTTGTGTGATCATCATGGACAGATTTATATTATATATATATTTATTTATATATATATAATATAGATACACGAGACAGACAGGCAGATACGCACGCAGAGACATGTAGACTGATCACCAGATACTCATGAAACAGACCAGAGGTTCCTTAAAGTCAGACAGAAATAGGGCAGGTTTCCCCTGTTGCGCACTGATCCCTTCACTCTACCCTATCACCTTGGCTCGTGACTACTCCCTTTCCCCCTCTTGCCTAGTTGGAAAAAAGACCCAAATAGTGTTAGCTTACAGATAAACAAACACACAAAACATAATCCGGAGTAAAATCTGACGAAAAAAAAATAACAGCAGGAACAAATAGGTAAAGACATTTTCGCGTACGAGATAACCCCATAGACGGGAAGTGGTACCCACTTTTCGCCAGGATAGTTCAACACACACTCCGTGTAGCCGTTTTTCAGTGCTCGAGTAGCCGTCATCGACCGTCCGGCTGGGTGTGGTGTGGTGTGGGGCGTGCGGCGGGCCGGTCGGGGGGGGGGGGGGTGCGTGCGAGCGAGCGAGCAAGCGTGGGTGTCTGTGTGGTGTTGTTTGTCTGTGGGGCCTGTGTGTGGTGTAAGCGCGCAGCGGGCGGGGGGGGGGGTGACCTAAAGGGTGTGTGGAATAGAGAGATAAGTGGGGAGGGATGAAGTTGTTGGGGGTGAGCGAGTGTGGCTGTAATTAATAGGGTGTCTACATCACGCCGCGCACACCACTGGATTGAACGCGGGACTGGGCATATCTCAGATTTGCCGGGTGCTTTTCTTCGGGTCGGGGGGGTCAGCCACGAATTGAGATTAAGCACCGTCAGATCGATTAGTGGGAATGACAGGAAAGAAAAAAGGTGATATACTTGAGGAGGAGGGGTGGGGTGGGGGGCGACCTGGGGCGACTGGAGGAGATGACCGAGAAGCAGGTACTTATGGTCGGGTGTCTTGTGGGGATGTAGAGGTGTGGCTATGGGAGTGGTGTGTGGTGGTGTGTTTGTGTGTGTGTGTGTGTGTGTGTGTGTGTGTGTGATGTGTGGTGTAGTGAGCGGAGAGGGTGGGGGCTGGGGGGATCTAAAAACTGCAAAAAAAACTATGTAGAACCTATCGGGATAATTAGCGCAGCCGATGGCTTTTCCAGTCCTGGGCGTGCGGAGCTCCTACAGCCACTATACATTAACATCGCTCGGTTAAGATATGAGAAGGCCTGAACCAACCCCACTATGACAACTGTCTCCACGACTACGCTTTGGTAAGAGGAAGAAGCCAGAACCAAACCACAGCGATGACACCTTTACAACAGCAACGTCTAGCTAATACATTAGCCAACTCCAGCGCCGCGTCTCTACCGCAACTGCTTCTAGACTGACGTCCATAAAAATAAACGGCGAAAATCTGAAAGGCTATTTTTGTCGGGTGAAAAGGGGTGAATAGTCAATATTGAAACCATGGTGGCATATATAGTGGTTTGGGTCCCATGTCACGCGGGCATGGAATAAAAATTGTGGTGAGCAACACGATCCTTGACCCGATGGGGAGGGGCATCAAAAATGGCAAACTGTTGCTGCATGTGAGGGCACGTGCTCACCATTGCTGAGCAAAGTTAAACCATCGACAAGTACGCAAGCAGCAGCCTTTTTAAAGCCTGCGCTACAAGTAGTCAGGTAACGGGACTTGTCCGGCTAGAGCGCGACATAGCTATAGGATGCCCAAGACTAACGAGCAGTAGGTACGCAATCGTGCCCTAGGCCATCGGAGGCTGGGGGGGGATGCCAGGCAGGTCGCCAATCATCTTGTTTACGCCACAGCGTCAACCACTAGCGTCCGGCAGCACTGCATGCAGAGGTCAACGGTAACCGGGCTGATGAATCGTCCCCGATCCAGGCCGTCCTTGGGTCAACAACACACCAAGATGAGGGAGTCGCCATCTTTGTTCGAACCCACTGCGGACAGGCGCAAACAGGCCAGCGAACGCACTGCTACGACAGGCCTGGGAAGCCCAGCATACGGAATCAGCCCGCAACTCTAGCGGCGGCACTTTGCAGGAGAACGGCTTGGCTGGAAGGCGGTCCTCACAGAGGGTCCGGTACTGACACCAAGACACCGCAGGACAGGCTTTGGGGGGGGCCCCAGTGGGGCTCAAGCCCGAACAACTGGGCAGGGCTGCAGTGGGACGCAGACGGTCTTCTCAGATGAAAGCCGTTTTTGTATTGATCCATGGCTGGACGTCGTGTCAGATTATGGCGTCGACCGGGTGAACGCGATGCCTGACGCCTGTGTGGTAGAGCGACCCCTTGGGAGGCCCGAACGTATTCTATGTATATGGGGTGAGGGGGCAAGTGCAGAACCACGCATGAGGGATCCATCATCGTTCAGTGAACATTGTCCGGGTCGCGGACAGGGTGAGTCAAGATGCAGAGCGACTACATCAGAACCAGTGCGCGGAACCCCTTCTGTTGAGCCCTTTTGTTGCGCAACACCCAACACTGGACATCCCAAACAGACAATGCAAACCTCACACAGGCCTGGGCCACCGCAGCAATTCTATCTTCAGCAGACCGACGGCATGTAGCGGCCGCTGGCCTGCCCTTCAGAATCCCGATGTAAACGGCCATAGAACATTTTTGGATGATTCTTGGCAAGACGGTTGGACCTCCTGCGGCAATCGACCCAGCAACACGCGCACTTCACCAGGCCATCGTCCATGTGTTGGGCTGGTGAGCCATGGGGACGCACAACCACCTGGTCCACTCCAGGAGCCGCAGGTGGCAAGCTTTGTCAACGCAAATAGGTGTCCACACACGGTTTTATGACGTCAAGCTGGGTGGGGCATAGTGTACGCATTGGGATTTGCCCCCCACACAAAAGGTCATTTTGCGGCGCATGCATTTTGCACGACATTACCGGGGTAAGGAAGCTTTTCACGGTGAATTCCTCGCTTGCCCACGCTGTACAATGGAGTGTCCATAATATGCACGCTCCCCTTTCAGGCAGCGTTGGTTTGGTTGCGTGACCAAGCGTTTGTACTGGGTAGTCAGTTGATGACTGATGCTACTGTTGGGGGTTGGCTGCGGGCGGGCGGCTGCTGCTGCTGCGGCTGCGGCCTCTTATCTAAAGATTACTAGTTACGACTGCTAGCGGCGGTAGTCGATCATGCATCCACAACTACTACCACCACGGCTACGGATGCGGTCCCGTTGCAATTGGAGTAAAGGGGGTGGTAAGTCAAAACTAGGTTTTTGAATGGTGAAGGAAGCCGAAACCAGGGTTTCAGTTTTTTTGTGGAACGGGCTATTGAGGCAGTGCCCAAGCATATGGGGGTGTGTGTTTGTGCGCGTGCTGGCGGGCGTGCGTGCGGGCTGCGTGCATGCGTGCGTGCGCGCGCACTGCAATTACGCATGTGCCATGATAAGCCCTCATGCTATCATTCACCGGGTGGTAGTAGCTTAAATACTATGCGGGCTGATCGAAGCGCGCTGCTTTGAGTGGTCCATCACGAGCGGAGATTTGTACGTGGGAGGTGTCGGGTCTGTCCACTGCTACATGGGTAGTTGACAATGACTGCGGCGCCGATGGGGCGACGGGATACACTCGTTGTCGTGTGTTCATCCAATTCCAAGCAGTGGCACTAATACTGTGGTGGTTCTTATCACGCATTGCCAACACTACAGGGATCCGTATCCGCTTCATGCCTGGTTGGACGCCAGGATGAGATTGTGGAAGGAAGAAAAAATCCGGTTCATTTTTTTCGTAACAAAAGTAAACTCCATAATGCTCTTCGGATTTACCCACATTTTCGCTGGCTTGAGCATTGTAACCGAAATGGCATCTACGCCTGGCAGACCGTGTGTGTGCATGGGTGTGGTGTGGAGGGCGTGCTTGCGGGCGCGGGGGCAGGCGTGCGTGCGTGCGTGCTGCGGGTGTGGTGTGTGGGGTGGGTCTGTGTGTGTGTCCTGTGTGGTGTGTGGTGGTGGTGTGTGGGTTGTGTGGGTGTGTGTGTGTGTGTGGTGTGGTGGTGAAGAGAGAGGAGGTAAGAGAGATGGTGAGAGAGAGTGAGAGAGAGAAACAGACAGACAGACAGACAGCTACAGAACTGTCAATACAGATAAACAGACAGACAGATTTGTGACGAGTAGGGGGTGGCAGTTGGGGTCAGACCCCAGGAAGGCCTCATGATGGGTTGCGTCGTAGGTAGAGTGATGAGAGGGTAGTGTGTATTGAAAGTTATCACCCTGGAGTGCCAGGCCTCGACTCTTGAGCGTGGTGGATGAGAAGTGTTTAGAGAGGGGTTGGGTATGTGACTGGTCAGTCCTGCATCCGCTCTCGTACTGGTGATGAAAGGGTTAGAGGGTTGGGTTGTATTGAAGGAGTTTGCCACCGGCTGGCCTCGCGCTAGCCGGGGATGTAAGTTATAGAGGTTTGTGTTATTGAATTTCACCTTCCTCCCTCCTCTTACTGGTGATGAAAGTTATAGAGAGGGGGGGTGGGGTTATTGGAATTTCACCTCAGCCGTACTAATCGTTCTATGGGTGATGGGTTAGGGTATAGAAGGGAGGTTGGGTATTGTAATTTCACCTGTCCATTCTCTCTCTCTCTACTGTTGAGGAAAGGTATGAGAGGGGTTTGGTGTGTGAAATTCTAACACGGCCCATGCCTCTGTGATTACGGGTGATGCGAAAGTTATAGAGAGGTGTTGTGTATTACAATTTCACCGCATTCGCTTCTCTCTTAACTGTGAGGAAAGAGCAACTTGTTCCGTTAGCGGCGTGAGTCCACGGTAAGAACAGTTGCGGTTTGGTGCTTGAGACTTGTGTAAACATATCAATAACTGACATCAACTTAAGGCAAGTTTAACTGGTCAAACGTCACGTTGGGTAGGTAAGAGTATATGTAGACCACTCAACAGAATTTTTTTTATTCAGTCAACTCAGTCTACGGGTGATATGATTAGTCCTGCTGCACAATTTTCTCATCAAAAGAGCAGAGGATGTTTTGATAACTACTGATTTGATGGTCCAGGGCTGTGCCCTTCACGACTTTGCGTTCTTTTATTTGAGCAGGTGGTTTGAAAGGCTCTCTCCGATAGCGGGTGACTGGTGACATTCTTCGGTCTTAGATGGTTGAGGTGGTTATTAGGATCCTCTGCTCCGATGAGCTGAGGACTGGTGGACCTGTCTTTGAAGGGTGGGAGGTGGTTGGGATCTCTACTCCGATAGCTGGTGCTGTGGGCCTCTTTCTCTGGTTGGGCATGGCTGATTTCCGCCTGCCGGGTCACGTGTAGTGTGGATGTCTTGATCGTGTGCGGGGGCCAGTTTGTAGGAAAGCCGAGGATGCTTGGGACCACCAGGGTCTGGGGACATGACAGAACCTGGTTTTGTGCGTTGAAGGCACTGAGAAGTCCATGCATGTCGAGTCCTCCTCACGAGTCCTCTGCTTTGCATAATGCGGACATGACAGAACCTGTTGGCGATTTGAAGGTAGGCTGAGGGTCCAGCGTGTCGAGGCGCCCTCTTGTCTCTGCTTTTCAGTAATGGGACAGGTGGGACAGCGAACCTGGTTTGTGCGGAAGTGCTCGGAGAGTCCAGCGGTCCGAGTCCTCACACTTGCCCTCTGGCTGGCAGCAAATGTGTGGAGGACATCTCAGCGCGCTTGCCAAGGATTAGACTTGAAGGCTCTCTGCCGTAAGCTTCAGCGTCCACTTTCATGCGTCTCCGGGCAGATTGTTGAGTGGAGTGTAACAAGCGGTATGAGCAGTAAGAAATTGCTAAGCACCTAGGCCAACAACTCGTCTAGGGTTGGTACTAGGACCTCCAGCTGAAGTAATCCTCGTGTAGTAGATCTGACACACATTACGCAGGCTCATGTCTTAGACGACCCATGGATAAAGCCAAGTGCGTAGTTCTTCACAATTACGTCAGGGCCGCCATGGCATACCGACTCATGAAAAAGCCCACGTTTGTAATTTCGAACATCATGGTGGCAGGCCGCCAGGTCCAACCACCCATAAGCCGAGTCATGATTAAGCCAAGCTGTATTTCTACACACAGTAGTCAGGTCTCCGGGCTTACGACGCATGAGAACCAAGTGGTGTATTTCTACACACATTAGTTCGAGGGGGTCACTGCCATGGTCGGACCGACATCATGATAAAGCCAAGGTGTATTTCGAGCACACATGATTCAGGGCCGCCATGTCTGACGCGACGTTCAGATCAAACCATTGTTGTAGTGCGCATTCACACATTTATTCAGGTCCCACACATGTCATACCGCACGTCATGATAATTGCCAAGTTGGTATTTCTACATACAGTTTTCAGTCCTCTCATGTCCCTCCTCTCGCCTATCTGCACTGGTTTGTATGAAACAAACAACAACATAAGCAACACGGACGCGCAGGCGCACAAAAGACACGGACGGCACGACTTCATCACAAGCGCGCTCATACTGCTCCCTGCTCCGGCACGCTCTCCCCCACCTCTCGTCCCGCACGCTTCTCGGTCGGTGCTCTCGCATCGCTCCCTCGGCCCTCCGCTTCGTTCGGTCATCTCTCGTCTCTCTCGCTCTCGGCTCTCTTGCTCTGTCCCCCCCTGCCTCTCGTCTGCTCATGCTCTCCTCCCTCTCTCAGCTCTGCAGACTCTCTCGCTTCTCTCGCTGAAGTCGGCTCGCTCGCCGCGTTGCGCCGCTCGCACCACCATAATAAGACGTCATCACAGGAACTGGATGCACCTCTGTGAGTCGCGCAGTAACCAATTAATACAGCATTGCGGTTACGAACGCATCTGAGGGAACACATTAAACCAATTAATCACAGCTCGTTACAACGATCCTGTAACACTTATAAACCAATAATCACAGCATGGGTTTCAATCAACGCGGAGACACAGTTTAAACCAAGTAATCTGCAGCATCGGTTACAACACGTCATGCAGACTCATTAAACGCATATTTAATCACAGCGATCGGTGTTCTAACGTCCTGAGACCAATTAAACAATAATCACAGCATCGGGTTCTACTACGTTCGGAACACAGTATACCATTTAATCACAAGCGATCATTCACGTCTGAGACACATGAAAAACCATATTTATCACAGTCATCGGTTCAATAGTCTGAGACACTTTAAAACAATTAATCACTGCATGGGTATCAAAGGTCTGAGACACATTTAAAGCAGTGAAATCACAGCTTCGGGACTCAAAGGTCGAGACACAGTTATTGAGCAGTGAATTTCAAACCAGCAATCGGTTCACAGAGGTCGGAGAGTACTTTGATTCTAGTTTATTCATCTCAAGCTTCGGTTCTAAGCTGAGACACAATTAGAAGGCAATCTAATACAACAGGCAGCGGTTCAAAGGTCTGAGGATAAATGGGTATAAATTAATTCACGTAGCATGGGTTCAGAAGGTCGAGACACATTAAAGGGTGCCGCATTTCTCGTCAGGGGAACCCTCGCTTGCTGTACGACCCTGAGACTCGAAGAGAGCAGCGGCTGAGGAAGTGAAAAGGGAGGAAGGGATTAATCAGGGGCAGCGTTATCGGATTGGCGTCAAGGATGTTCCTCATCGGCTTGGTCTGCAGTCCTCCTCGGTACGTCTCATGCGGCAAAGAAAGGCCGAGGAATTGGGTGCGGATATTTTTTTTATCAGTATTGGCGGAGCTGGAAACTGATTTTGTCGTAAGTCCTAGGGGTCAGCTATATTACAGTAAAAGTATTTGTTTGTGTTTCAAGTGGTTCGTTTGCGTGCCGCCTTAATTCGTAATGTTAACAAGGTTTCCTAAGTAGTAAAATAGCAGTAGGCACTAAAGCTAGTAATAGCAGCAGGAGTAGTAGGTGGAGGCAGCAGCACAGCAGGCAGGCAGCAGCAGACAGCAGTAGTAGAGAGTAGTAGTAGTAGTCGTAGTAGTAGTCCGTAGTCCGTAGTCGTATAGTAGTAGTCGAGTAGTAGAGGATTTTTTGTGTGTCACTGTAGTAAGAGGTATTTGTAGAGTGGAAGTAGATAGTAGACGTAGAGTAGTGTGCGTTTGGTGGCATGGGATCCGTGTGTGTCTTCTCTTTGGAGGTTTATTCATTAGTTCATTCAGTGAACCATTCAAGTTTCGTTTATAGCCACGGCCCCTTGTCCTCAGCATGCCCCAAGCAGCACTGCTGCGGCTACTACATAATACTAGTGCCTTCGCGACTGATACCTCCGCTACAACACTGCTACTGCTGCGGGCTACTACTTAATAGCACTGCACGACGACCTGACACCTCCGCTCTACATCCTGCTACTGCTACTACTGACTACTACTACACTACTACGGGTCTACTACTACATAATACTGAGTGGCGTACGACCTACTGATACCTCAATCCGCTACCTGGACACGTGCTACTGCTACGACGGAATACTACGACATAATAGTTCTGCCACGACGACTGAGACCTCGCTACCAACACTGCTACTGCTACTACTACTACTACATAATACTACTCCGACTGCCACAGCTACTGATGATTCCTCCGCTACCAAACCACTGCTACTGGCTACCACACTGACACACATAACTGACTACTGCCACGACTACTGATACCCGGCCGCGTACCAACACTGCTACACTGCTTACTTCTACTACATAATATATTACTGCCACGACGACTGATACGCTCCACTGCGCAACTCTGCTACTGCTGCTTCGGCTACAATATATTCTACTAGGCGCAAACGAGTACTGAACCTTCACTGCTCATACATGCTACTGCTACTACTAACTTAATACTACTGACTGCCACGAACTACTTATACCCCGCTCTACCAAACACTGCGTACTCGCTGCTCTAAACGACAATTAATAGCTAGCTGCAGCGGACTCACTTAAACCTCACCGACCAACACTAGCTCATCGCACGGCTGCGATCACGTCTACTGACTTCTTTTACTGCTATGTCTACTATTCTACTTGACGAACTTACGCTTATGACTGATGATTATCAGGATCCATGATGTCGATGACAGCGACGACGGACCGACGATGACGACGATATGATGATGATGGATGTTGATGACTGCATGACTGATGATGGATGAGATGATGAGGCCATGATGCTGAATGATGGATGATTCTCATAACTTCTTTTATTTTTCTCGTGAAGTGCATATTTAGTGGAAAGTGACTTCTGTGCGTGTGCTGTGGGTGTGCGTGCGTGACGTGCGGTGCGTGACGTGGTGGGTTGTGGTGTATGTGTGTGTGATTGGTGTGTGTGTGGTGTGGTAGAGGGCGTGTGTGGTTTGTGTGTGTTGGTGTGTGGTTGTGTGTGTGGTGTGTGTGGTGTGTGTGTTCGTTCGCGTACACCGCGCGCGCGTTTGTGAGCGTGTGCGGTGCAGGCGCGAGCACGGCGGTCCAAGCGTTTGGTGCCTTCAGGCGTGCGCAGTATGTGCACGACACTGTCATGTTCTGGTCGCTGCACCCCGCAAACCGCCACACCCTGCCCCCTCTGCCTCCCTCACCCGTCGTCGTATCCACGACCCGTTCCCTGTACTTTCCACGAGAACCCCCCCCCCCCCCGTCCTCAGGCTTTCACGCATCGCAATCAGGGTGTTGACCGCGCTGGCTGACCCGTACATTCAGTAGTGCGCCGTCCTAGAAACAAACGTGGTGTCCATGAACTCGCCTCTGCGATCTGCCAGACCGTCAGCGTGTCACGAAGCAGTCGCTCACATCCAAGTTAAAAACCCTCGGGGGGGGGGGGGGGGGGGCGTGGGGGGGGGGGGGGGGGTGGGGGGGGGGGGGGGGGCGGGGGGGGGGGGGAGGGGGGGGGGGGGGGGGGGGGGGGGGGGGGGGGCTGCTTGCCGGCCTGCGCTCTCTCACGCTCCTCATCGTCATCTCTCGCTTCTCCTCCCTCTCTCGTTCTCGCTCTCGTCTGCGTGCAGGTGCGTGCGTGCCGTGCGTGCGTGCGTGTGTGTGTTGTGGGTGTTGTTGTGTGTGGAGTAGTGGTAGTGGTGGGTGGTGTTTGTGAGTGTGGGTTGTGTGTGCTGGGCGTGTGTTTGGGGGGGGGGGGGGGTGGTGTCTGTGGCGTGTGTGTGAATGCGAGAGTCTGCGTGCGCGCGTAGCGATGTGTGTGCGGGCGTGTGGTGTGTGTGTGTGTGTGTAGTGTTGAGGTGTGTGTGGTGTGTGATGTGTGGTGGGTGTGTGGGTGGTGAGGGAGTGGTGGGGGGGTGTGTGTGTGTGGGTGTGTGTTGAATGCGAACGCTAATACAAGTTCTACAAGGTTAAATACCCATACCCAGCGCACCACGTGTCCGATCACCCCGCCCCCCCCCTCCCCATCCCTTTCAACCTTGCCTTCTTAGTGGTTTCGTTTGTTATTTTAACTATTTGTTTTTTTTCCGAAGCAGAGATTATCAGTATGGACTTAACTCATGGACACATAAGGATGTGTGATCACTCAACGAGATTTCTGCTTTTGGTTGTGCGCAGAACATCGTGGGGGGGGGGGGGGGGGGGGGGTGTATGTGCTACACTTACCGATCTACCAGCGTGGGAAGATGATCTCTCATTTTAGGCTCGACATTACATACTTTGAAGGGAGGTAGGCGGCTCGTGCAGTGCCTCGCTTTGTGGACTGAGAGAAAAAACTTGGGGCCAGGCCTCGCTGGACAGTGGACCGCAGGGACTACATTCTCCCGCCAAAAACTGTTCGGAATCACAGATATAAAAAAACCGTTTTTATTTCTGGGTTCTTTTCGTTTTGTGTGGCGTTTGGTGTTGTTTGTTTTGGTTTTGTCTTTGTGTTGTGTTGTGCTTTCTGGTTGCCTTTTCTATCATCTCACCTTTAAACCTGTCCTAAAGTGGGATTGTCTCAATTGCACTTCATCGCACTCCTCTCTTATTTTCACCGGCTGTTAACTTGTGTTTGTTGTTTGTGTGTTGTTGTGGGTTTTGGGGGTGTGTGGCGGATCGGTCAGTCATTGCTTTAAAGCTTAGTTACTGTTGTTTTCTGTCTGTCTATTTGTTCGTCATCGGGCTTCAACCCATTGCTCTGTTGGGGGGGGCGGGTTTGGGGTAATGCTGACGAGCCTGAGGATATCTTCTGAAGAGACATTCGTATCTTTTTTAGGCATGAGAGAGTTAAACCTTAAATTCGTTGTGTGCGCTTCTGTCAGTATTGGTGCTTAGTCCACAACCGTTCACCATTTCTCACCTGGATTCTGTGATTGGTGTTGTCTGTGTGTGGTTGTTTATTAAACCATAATTCCGTCTGTGTCTTGGGTGGGGTGAAATCGGTCCTTTCCATCTTCGATTATGTTCCTGCTGTGCCCTTACGACCCAGGCGCCTTCCCAGAATCCCACTGGGCCCAGACTTCCAAGTGGACGCCACGCATTGTCTAGTCATTCATTCTTTAATCAGTCCATGAAATCTACACGCACTCTTTAAACAGACACCCCATCCTATTACATGTATTGTGGGGCATAAGTGAAATACGAGGTTAGACGCTCGCGCATCAACTGATAACCTTATTAGCATTTCCTATAGTACAACATGACGAACGATCACGCGACAGTGACAAATCCCAAAGCATAACTGGCTTGCACGATACTACATTCTTCAATGCAATTGGCCGAACATTACCCTCGCGAGAACGGAATCTTGTAAACGGATACTGTCAATGTATACTGGATTGAAATAAATAACGTCTCAGCAAATCACCGCCATTACTAATCGGACCAGTTAGTATAGACAATACCCATCTGCCAACATACGAAGGGATGACAACTGTGTACAAATGAATGGATTGGATCTGGCACGAACAATTCAAATATACGACTTTAGGGGGACTCTCATATCTGATAGGGTGAAAACAGAACAACCAGCATGGAACATGTACTACTATCACTTGCATGCACTGGCCATTCAGGTGGAAGGTCAAACCCAACAATAAAGAACTAAAAAAACTAACGGGCGACACGTTATTGATCCATGCGTTATACACCGAACAACAAATCCGCTAGACAAAGATGTTTCAGTGGTACAGATCTGGTATTGAGTGATCTCTGCGTCCAGATCTTGCGTGGCTCGGGGTCCTTAAGGCTCGCCCAAAACTTGCGTCCCAAAGGGCACACGACCTGCCAATACCGGGGGCGTCTGTCAAAATGTAGATGAAGCGCATACCTCGAATGACTTGAACATTTCCCCCATTTCACTTCGAACTTATAAGTACTCAGACTACGATGAGGCTAAGGGCCTTCCTGGGACCAAACATGCCTCACAACAGAAGAAATAACACGCGCCGTTACATACGCCAAAAAAGTGTTGTAGGCATCCGCAGATGAGACACCACGGGGTATAAGCATCCAGAATTGCTGCAGAGAATGATGTACTACGTGACCACGCAAGGCAGCAAATTTTGTTGTGACGAGTTCAAAGAGCAGAGAAACTTTGTTTCAACGAAGTTGAAAAAGCACGGATCGCTACTTCAGTCAAACATGAGAACGGGAAGTTGCAAATTCCACATCGCCGATGTGGAGGGGCAATAAACTCTATTGTACCCAACATGCGTACAAAAGTCACAAAACTTCAAGGAACCGAACATCACGCCCGGACAAAGTTAATACCCACGTTCTGTCAGTGAGCAGGAACCTTACTCAAGCTGGGTCACAGACTATTAGAGCACCAAAGGAATATACATGCCCGACGTCTTCCCTAATTTCATTTTGCAAACAAAAACTTGAGGATCCAGTAACGGTCCAGTTAAAAGTCCGCCTTCTTTGCGGTACAGTGAAGTAGGTATGTCACATAGCGCAATTAAAGAATAAAACAATCCATGGGAGTCCTGAAATGCATTACCCGCATTTCTTGTCGCAAAACTCGCTCTAACCTTACCTTGTTTGAGTCTCTGATACGATACATATATAATCGATTCATTGAAACTAATTGTGTTAGCCCGCAGAGCGTGTAGTCAAAAACGCCAAGTAACTCCCCTTCCAAAATCAAATGATTTGTGCGATCCCAATAATTTCAGCCGATATCTTACTATCGATTCTAAAATCCAAACCCTTGAAAGACACATACACACAGAGCAGCACGTATCTCAGTTCATGGAGAAAAAAACAAAATATGTCCACCCGCACACTCCAATCTGGGAGTACCGAGTCTGAGCCATTCCTGCCACACTGCATTATCACGAATGTGTGCAACTCAAGGCTTTCAAAGGGGGAACCAATCACTAATATCGAGGGTTGTCATCCTTGACGCATCAAAACAAGAGGACGTTTGATAGGGGTTGATCAGTTCAATTCTTCCTAAAGAAACGATCTCTCGTCTGGAACCATTCCCGAGGCAATCTCATTATCTCCAATCATACATGAACTATAGGACTCAGTATGGGGTGGCGACTTGAAATGGCAAAAACCGCCACTCAGACGTTGCAAACATGGGAGTCCCCTCAGGGCTTCTGTACTAGAGCCCCCTACGTGTCTGGCTAGCTCCTATCAATGAGTTACCGATTGTCCGTATCTGATGAAATAGGTGCACAACAGATTTAATTTCTGATGACGCGTCGCCTCCAAATACGAATGAATATGTTCTACAGACAAAGAAATTTCTCTCCGGAAATGGCCTAACGACGGGTCTGACTGGTGAATTCCAACGCAAGGGTCAGACACCCTCCAAAACCATGTGCAGGTGGTCGCTAGACCCGCCGAAAAAAAAACAATCCAGGTGACTCGCGTTCCTTAAAATCTCAGTGTGAATGGCACTTATCTATCGACAGGGTGAGACGTGCATCGTGTTTAGGGTAACGATAGATATAGAATTGAAATGGTCAAATCTCAATCTTAATAGCGTGTGCAAAGTTGTTCCTCAAACACCTTTTCTTCCTGAGGGTACTCAATTGATAGCGCTGACGTCAACAGATAATGGCTTAAACTTGTTTCTTTCAAGGCACACAGTAATGGGTCACGGATCAAATACGCGTCAGACTGTGTGGGACGGCAAGTAGTGACGGCCAACAAAAAAGGCGGTAATTCCTCTCCATAACTGGGCAGCAAAGCAACTCCAAGCCAGCGGTAGCTCTAACAACAGACGAAAAACGAAAAGCGCTGGTACATACTTCCCCATCTGAATAGGCAAGTGCGAATTCAACATGGCATCATTTATGTTGACCTATCTTGACAGATACTATGCGTTGTATTTAGTCAATAGGATGGCCCTTTTTACAAGATCGAACAGCTCTTTCTGCTCGAAACGAATGGCCTTCTTCCTGCCGCAGCTTGGATTCGATACACGAAACTAGGCCGAGCTTTACTGTGGACCAGATGTCTGAGGAACGGCAGCTTCCACCACCGAATCTCACGAGGAACAGGAATACTTTAGACACTTTCATAGGATCAGTGTGTGCATAAATCATTTGTATGTCTCAGTAGTTCAAAGTTACTCGATACAATATGAGCGTCCACAGCGTCTAAGTCCTTTCTGTGAACATAGCGTGAACAAATCGGTCTAAACATAAAACGTACCCGTTAGTATCGCACTGCATTTTTGGACGACCAGTCCCCCAATCCCACTGCTGTCGACGCATCGCCGTTTTCATCCTCCCCGCAACCTACCAGTTCTCTCTTCCTCCCACCCAGCCTCTGAACTCGGCGTCTGCTCTCGCGCTCTCTCTCTGTGAGTTTTGGTTGTTTGCTTTGCTTGTAGTGGTTTCGATGGTGTGTTTCAACCATCCCCCATCTCATAGTGCTGTTATGAGTAGTGTTGTGCTATCATTGGAGAATTAGATTATCTGTTTGCTAGAGGGTTGTATGGCTGTTATGTATGAAGATGTGCTGTGAGTAGAAATGCAGGGCATGGGACGAGGACAGATTGTAAGACTAGTGCTTTTGCTAAATCTTCATCCGGGTGGGAATTGAAAGATGCAATCAATCAACTCAATCATCTCTCGTCTCTCTCTCTCCTGCCCTCGCTACTCTCGTCTCTTCGTCTCTCGCTCTTCTCTGAGGGTGTGTGGCGGGGGTGTGTGTGAGGGTGTTGTGGGGGTGGGTGGGGTGTGTGTGTGTGTGTGGGGTGTGTGTGGTGGGTGTTCGGGTGGTTCGTGGTGTGTGGTGTGTGTGGAAGCCCGGCTACCCTCCAGAGGGGAATAGCCGACCGATTGTTCATCATCTTACTTACCGGCAGAGAAAAAAGTACTAACCAAAAAGGGGCAATAGAGAGGAGCTCGAAGACTCCCGGAGGGCGGAACCAAGCGCATGGGATCCACCTCTGGGTCTCAGGTCGAACAGACATGGATCCACCTATGGTTCAGGGTCGTTACAGACATGGAGTCACGCCACCGTAGGGTATGCAAGGCGAACAGAACAGGGATCTCCGTTGGGTTCAGTTTCGGAAGTGAACACGTAGGTTCTTCTCGAGTCGGGTATGTAATAGTAGGTATCAAGTAAATAGGACTTTGGCCTGCCCTTGTGACTTAAAAAGACATACAATATGTAAAACACGAGGGTACGGGTTATCATATTTAAAGTTTGGGTATGTGCCTTGAAGTATGGCGTAATTGATAAACGCTGAGCAGTTCCTAACAACATTGTATAAGCATTCAGAAATGTTTTGATATTCCTTGCAAATTTGGCTATATGACTAAACCCAGAGCATTACCAATCCGAAAAATATGGCTAGGTCAGAACGCAGCGTCTAGTTACCAAGTCGCGTAAACGAGAGGGCTATCATAAATCAGACAAGCCGGTCGAGCCTAATCTGTAGGAATATATGGCTTATCAGAAGATCAGTAGCGAACCAATTGCATAAATCAGCAGGTACCAAGTCATAATCAGCAGGTTAACCAATCTGGCAGGGACCAAACCAAAGCAGTTGTTCAATTCAAAAATCAGTCAGAGTTACCAATAAGTAGCTACCAATTCATAATTCTGCAGGTAGCCAGCGCATAATGCTGTAGTTAACAATCTGCAGGATGTACCAATCAGGCAGTTACGCATCCAGCAGTTAACGCAAGGCTTAATATCAGACAGTTGACCACTAAGTAGTGGTACCTTTTTCATAAATACTAGCAGTGGGCCAAGTTCAATAGAATTCTGCATGTACCGAGTCAGAATTCAGCAGTTGACCAATTCATTAATCAGCAGGATACCAACAGACAGTAACCAACCAGCAGTTCACAATTCATAATTTCAGCAGTGTACCAAGAAGTGCGACCAAGTCAAAATAAGCAGGTCCAATTCATTAATATCTAGTAGTAACCAAAATCAGCAGTTACCAATCCAGCAGGTCTACCTTCCACAGTTACCATTTCATTAATCAGCAGGTACAATAAGTAGTTACCAATTTATAAATCTGGCATGGTACCAAATTCATATATGCAAAGCGAGTTTACCAATTCATAAAGCAGTAGCAGTTACATATACAGCAGTTTTCCTTCCCGCATGATACTATGTCATAATTGCAGCAGTTACCATATAGTAGTTACCAATTCATAAATCAGCAGTTACCAATTCATAAAGCGAGCAGTTACCAAGTCATAAATCTAGCCAGTTGACACAAAGCATAAAAGCAGCAGTTACCAAGTCTAAAAATCAGCAGTTACCAATAAGTAGTTACACTACCAATTCTGAAATCAGCAGTTACCATTCATAAACATCGAGCAGTTACCAAATTATAGATTCACTGTTACCCAAGTACATAAATCAGCAGTTATCAAGTAAGGAGAGTTACCAATTCATTATAGGCAGCAGGTTTACCTATATCAGAAAGACAAGCAGGTACCAGATGGAGTTATCCAAGGCATAAAATCATGCAGTGTACCAATAAGAGTGACCTCAAGTTCAGTATTCCCCTATAAAAAAAGGCCGCTATTACCAATGCTTTATGCAAGGCAGTACCAATCAGCAGTTCCACCAGCTTTACAATTCATAAATCATGCAGGCACCAATCGAAGTAGTTACGAAGTCATAAATTCAGCAGTGGACCTATTGTCAGAAATCACATTTACCAAGTCAAAAATCAGCAGGTTCCAATCAGCAGTTACCAACCATGCATTGCCAATTCATAAATCTGAATGTACCATAAGTAGTTACCAATGTCAGAACATCAGCTGGTACGCATTCATAAATCCAGCTGGGTAACCAAGTCATAAAGCAGCAGTTGCCATCAGAGCAGTTACCAACGCAGCAGGTACCAATTCAGAAATCAGCAGTTCTACCAATAAGTTGTTACCTAGGCCGATTTCAGCAGTTGACCATATGGCATAAATCAGCAGTTACCAATTCATAAATCAGCAGTTACCAATTCATAAATCAGAAGTTACCAATAAGTAGTTACCAATTCATAAATCAGCAGTTACCAATTCATAAATCAGCAGTTACCAATTCATAAATCAGCAGTTACCAATTCATAAATCAGCAGTTACCAATAAGTAGTTACCAATTCATAAATCAGCAGTTACCAATTCATAAATCACAGTTACCAATAAGTAGTTACCAATTCATAAATCAGCAGTTACCAATTCATAAATCAGCAGTTACCAATTCATAAATCAGCAGTTACCAATCAGCAGTTACCAACCAGCAGTTACCAATTCATAAATCAGCAGTTACCAATAAGTAGTTACCAATTCATAAATCAGCAGTTACCAATTCATAAATCACAGTTACCAATTCATTAAATCAGCAAGTAGTTACCAATTCATAAATCAGCAGTTACCAATTCATAAATCAGCAGTTATCAATTCATAAATCAGCAGTTACCAATTCATAAATCAGCAGTTACCAATTCATAAATCAGCAGTTACCAATCCGTAAAATGACAGTGACTTCGCGATGTCGGTGTTTATTGTAAGATATGGAGAAGACACCACCCTCACCCCCACCACCCGAACCTACCGTTTGATCTCGAACCCGCATCAAAATTTAATGAAGTCGTCCCTGGGCCGTCCTATGCTTTGTTCTCCACCTTCGTTAAAATCGGCTCAGCTGTTTTTTTTTCCATCACAATTTTGCTGACAGACAAACAAACAAAGGAATGCGGGAAAGAACACTTTCCGTGGCGGGGTGTCTAATCTTTCTCTCCCCTTTTTTGTTTTTCTTTTTGAGGCACGTTTGATTTGGAGGTCTCTGTGAACAATAACAATAACAACAACAGCAACAACGACAGAAAAGAAAAGAAAAAGTAACCGGGACAGAGGGGGGGGGGGGGGGGGGGGGGGGGGGGGGGGGGGGGGGGGGGGGGGGGGGGGGGGGGGGGGGGGGGGGGGGGGGGGGGGGGAAGAATTTGTTACGGGCACCCAGGTTCACCCACCCCAACCACCTCCCAACAGATCCGCCAACAACATGTGTGTATGTGCGTGCGTCCGTACGTCCGTCCGTACGTGCGTCCGTACGTGCGTCCGTGCGTGCGTGCATGCGTGCGTGCGCGCGCCGTTGTTTTGTGTGTGTGTGTGTGTGCGTCCGTGCGTGCGTGCATGCGTGCGTGCGCGCGCCTGTGTAACGTGTTTGGTGTGTTGTGTGTGTTTTGTGTGTGTGTGTTGTGTGGTGTTGTGTGTGTGTGGTGTGTGTGTGTGTGTGTTTCCCTTTTAGAAATGCTGTCAATCACTTCTTTACTATTCGTTTATTTCTTTAATGATTAATGTGAACCATTATCTAAACCCGCCCGTCAGTTTGTAATGTGTGTTGGAAAGGAAAAGAGTGACTTTGTATTTTCGTGAAAAAAGTAATTATTCTTCACTTCACTATTTTGAAAGTTTTGATTTCGTCTGTTTTGGCAATGTAAATGTTCTTCTAAGAAGAAATAGTAAGTCTTAAGAGGGACAAACCTCAAATATGAATGTTAATTATCATTATTAAGATTATAATTATGATTAAGATAATTGCTATAATCATCATCATCATCATAATCATCATCATCATCATCATCATCATCATCATCATCACCATCATCATCATCATCATCATCACCATCATCATCATCATCATCATCATCATCATCATCATCAATCATCATCATTGTCAATACTATTATAGTTTATCGTCATCACAAAAAAAAAAACTCATCATCATCATCATCATCATCATCATCATCATCATCATCATCATCCATCATCATCATTGTTCTTATTATCATCATTATTACATTGGTAGTAGTAGTAGTAGTATAGTAGTAGTAGTAGTAGTAGTAGTAGTAGTAGTAGTAGTAGTAGTAGTAGTAGTAATAGTAGTAGTGTTTACTGTTATCATTATTATTAATAATAATATCATTACTACTACTACTACTACTTCTACACTACTACTAACTACTACTACTACTACACTACTACTACTACTACTGCTGCTGCTGCTGCTGCTGCTGCTGCTGCTGCTGCTACTAGTGCTACTATTATGATCATTACTATTGTTGTTGTTGGTATTGTCGTTACTGTCATCATCATCGTCATCATCTTCATCATCATTTTCATTGTTATAAAGTGCTGCCATTTGTGGGTCATTTTGTTCAGCAGAGTGAGGTCTGGCTCTGGTCTGTCAGCGCCTGCACTGGCTATGCTGCCATTTTGTGGGTCACTTGTTCAGCACAGTGAGGCCTGGCTCTGGGTCTGTCAGAGCCTGCACTGGCTATGCTGCCATTTGTGGGTCACTTGTTCAGCACAGCGATGCCTGGCTCTGGGTCTGTCAGCGCCTGCACTGGCTATGCTGCCATTTGTGGGTCACTTTGTCACAGCGCCTGCACTGGCTATGCTGCATTTGTGGGTCACTTTGTTCACAGCGCCTGCACTGGCTATGCTGCCATTTGTGGGTCACTTTTTCAGCACAGTGAGGCCTGGCTCTGGTCTGTCAGCGCCTGCACTGGCTATGCTGCCATTTGTGGGTCACTTTGTTCACAGCGCCTGCACTGGCTATGCTGCCATTTGTGGGTCACTTTGTTCACAGCGCCTGCACTGGCTATGCTGCCATTTGGGGTCACTTTGTTCACAGCGCCTGCACTGGCTATGCTGCCATTTGTGGGTCACTTTGTTCACAGCGCTGCACTGGCTATGCTGCCATTGTGGTCACTTTGTTCACAGCGCCTGCACTGGCTAGTGCCATTTGTGGGCACTTTTTTTCACAGCGCCGCATGGCTTATGCTGCCTTTGTGGGTCCCCTTTGTTCACAGCGCCTTGCAATGGCTTTTGCTGCTTTGTGGGGCACTTTGTTTTGCCACGTTTCTTGGGTCTGGGTCGTCATCCCCGCC
>CM031608.1:95613219-95618323 GCA_018398815.1 Conus ventricosus | reverse complement strand
CTCTTTTTCCCCCTTTCCCCCCCCCCCTCCTACACACACACACCACACCTCTCTCTCTCTCTCTCTCTCTCCTCTCTCTCCTCTCTCTCTCTCCTTTATCCTTTTTCCCCCCCCCTACCCCCCTTAACACACACCTCTCTCTCTCTCTCTCTCTATCTCCCCCCTCTCCCGTCCTCTCTCTCTCCCCTTTTCCTCTCTCTTCCTCACCCTCACCTTTTTCCCCCTCCCCTTCCTCTTACACACGCCCCCTTTTCTCTCTCCTCTCCCCTCTCCCCCTCTCTCTCTCCCTTTTTCCCTCTCTCCCCCCTTCCACCTTTTTTCCCCCCCCCCATCCTCTACACACCTCTCTCTCTCTCTCTCTCTCTCCCTCTCTCTCCATCTCCTCTTCTCCCCCTTCCTCTCTCCTCTCTCTCTCTCCCCACCTTCCCCTCTTTCCCCTCCCCTATCTCTCTTACACACCTCTCTCCTCTTTCCCCTCTCTCTTCTCCCCCTTTCCTCTCTCTCCCTCTCCCTCTCTCTCTCCCTCACACACACACCTTCTCACCTCTTTCCCCCCCCATCTCTCTTACAACGCTCCCCTCTCTCTTTCTCTCTCTCTCTCTCCCTCTCTCTCTCTCTCTCTCTCTCCCCCTCTTTCCCCCCCCCTACCCCCCTTTACTCTCCCTCTCTTCCTCTCTCCTCCCTCTCTCTGTCACCTTCCTCCCTTTCCCCTCCCCTATCTCCCTTACACCGCTTCTCTCTCTCTCCTTCTCTTTTTCCCCCCTTCGTCTCCCCCCTTACACACACACACACACACCACACACACACACACCACAACACAAAACACCACACACACAACACACCACACACACACACACCTCCTCCTCTCTCTCTCTTTTTCCCTCTCTCTCTCTCCCCCCTCTCCCCCTCTCTCCTCTCTCCTCTCTGTCCCCTCTCTCTCTTGGTGAAAACAATTATTTCGGGCAGTAAATTTTGCTTTCTAAGACTTTACAAGGCCCCTCTACCTCTGTGGATTCTCCCGGCTCCTGAGGTTTCTCCTCTGTCCAAAGGTTCTATTCCATGCCCCCACCCCCCTCCCCCACGTCTTCCCCTTCATTTCCCCATCCGGTCAGAGCATTCAGGAAGCCTTCATAATTCGACTCGTCTGTTATCACTTGGGAATGTGTTTTTTTCGTGTTGTTTTCTGGCTGAAACTTTTTTGGGGGTTTAAAAAATTCAGTTCTGGGTGACCCCCAGTATTGAGCGTTTTGCCGCCATGACTGTGTGAGTCTGACGTTTGCCGCACTTTGGCGTGGGAGTATTGAGCGTTTGCCGCCATGACTGTGCTGAGTACTGAGCGTTTGCCGCACTGTGACTGTGGGAGTACTGAGTGTTTGCCGCCTGTGAGCTGTGTGGGTACTGAGCGTTTCCGCCTGGAGCTTTTGTGAGTACCCCAGCGTTTGCCGCACTGTAGCGGTGGAGTACTGAGTTTTTGCCGCACTGTGACTGTGTGGAGTATTGACGTTTGCCGCACTTGAGCTGTCGAGTACTAAGTTTTTGCCGCACTGTGACTGTGTGGAGTACTGATGTTTCCGCACGTGATTGGCTGAGTACTGATTTTTTGTGCACTGTGGGCTGGGGATACTGAGTGTTTGCCGCAGTGAGCTGTGCTGAAAAATGATTTTTCCCGCACTGTGAGCTGTGGAGTCGACTTTTTCCGACGGATTTTGTTTGGGATACGACGTTTGCCGCACTGTAAGCTGTGGGGAGTACTGAATTTTTCCGCCTGTGACTGTGCGGAGTACTGAGCGTTTGCCGCACTGTAGCTTGTGGATACTGACGTTTGCCGCACTTAGCTGTGTGGAGTATTGAGCGTTTGCCGCCGTAGCTGGGGGGTACTGACGTTTGCCGCACGGGAGCTGTGGGAGTACTGAGGGTTTGCTGCACTATGAGCGTGGGGAGTTTTGAGCTTTTGCCGCACTGTGGCTGGCTGATACCACTTTTGCCGCACTTACTGTGGGGAGTTTTTGAGCTTTGCCGCACGTGAGCGTGTGGGTATTGAGCTTTTTGCCGCACTGTGAGCTTGCTGGAGTACTCAGTGTTTGCCGCACTGTGAGTTTGTCTGGAGACCAGCGTTTCCGCACTGTGAGCGTTGGATTACTGATGTTTGCCGCATTTGGAGTTTGGGGGGAGTATTGAGCGTTTCCCGCACTGTGACTTTGCGGGAGTACGAGCGTTTGCCGCACTGGGGCTGTGCTGAGAAATCAGCGTTTGCCGCACTGTGACTTTTGGGGGATATTGAGCTTTTCCGCACTGTCGTGGGGAAAAACTGAACGTTTGCCGCCTTTAGCTGTACGGGAGTACTGGGGGGTTTTGCCGCACTGGTATTGTTGAAATGATTTGTAGGTATGACTTTAAGTCTGCACCACATTTTAAATTTGGGACTAAGTGACCCAAGTCAGTGGGGTTAATTCATAAGAAACAGGAATTGTTGTTTGACTGAAACAGAAACTTTGTATTACTTTTCCCTCCTCCCTTTGTAAGCGTAATTTAGCCTTTATAAAAAGGGAGTTTAAAAATTATAGCAGAAACCTCCAAGAAAAAAATTTTTGCTGGCTGAGTCCCACCTTGCTGAAAAAAAACAAGGGAAAAGTTGCACTCAAAAACCAGCCACAGTTTTCTCACCACAGACCAAGTTTCTTTATCGCAAAACTGGATCCGGGTCACGCTGCACATTGCGGCTGGACCAAACGGACTTCGCCCAAAACGGGGGCGACACCAGACACCAATCTACACCGTGGGCATCACCAACCACAGAGAGACAACTACCCTCTCAAAGGGCAAAGCTTAAGTTACAAACCCACCTTTTCTAAAACCCCTCAGACCCTTGCCCTCATTTGGATGAAACAGGGAACCTGTTATGAGAACCACTTGGGCACAGCGCAGGGTGCAGCAAGGAAGTGGGTGTATAATAACCATATACATTCAGTGTAACTAGACCCCCCCCCCCCCCCCCCCCCGCCCCCCTAGCCAACTTTTAACTGGCTGCACCAAGTGCAAGCAATAAAGTTTGGATGAGGGAGGGCCCCCCCATGTGGTAGCCAATGGGAAAAAACCCAAGCCTTGGAAAATTGACAGCCCAAAACTTTCTATGTGTAAGCAATAAAACGATGTTGAAACGCACTTTAAAGTGCATTCTCGTTCAATCAAAAGTTTAATGTTTGAACTTTTCTCTCAATTCTTCTCTCAAGTTAAGTACTTTAAGAGTACGGCCTAAGGGAAAAAAATCCGGGGCCACTGTTCGTATTTTACCCAAGGCCCGGGAAAAAATAAAAAAATTTTTTTTGATGACTATTACCGAATTGCTCCTCCACCACAGTAAGGAGAGGTTAGGTGAAATTTAAAAATACTCATTTAAAATTACCCGTCCCCCCTAAGGACCCACCTACCACTCATCCATCCGTCACGTAGAGCAAATTTGTCGCTGGGGATAATTTCAGATGAGGCCTGCCAAAATTTCGCTGGGACAGACTTGCACTTAACCTTCTACGAGGGCTACTAAAAGATGCAACTATGCATCAAAACATGATTTTTTAAACAAACAAAAACAGGCCAAAACCCCCAACCCAAACCTGGAAAAAACACCAAAAAAGCAAGTAAATACACAGCATGAAAAAACCAATGAAGGGAAAGCAAGGAAAGTACAACAACCACAAGAAACAAAAACAAAAGAAAACACATATGAGTGTAGCCAATTTAAAGTAGGTTTTTGTGATTTAAAAAACCGATGGCATGAACTAAAGGAAATAAAAGCAACAACGACAAAAAATTAACAGTACACAGTACGTAATGTTATTTAAGTAGAAAAATTAATGAGGAAAGGAAAACTGACAAAGAGAGAAAACATCAGTCTACTTTCCCGCCCCTTTCTCTATCATCCCCTCTCTCTCTTCCTCTCTCTCTCTCTTCTCCCCTCTCTCTCCTCCCTCTCCTTTTCCCCTTCCCCTCTCCTTTCCCCTCTCTCTCTTTCAAACTATGAAGCGAGAGCAAGAAAGAAAACTCGATAACAAAACTAGGGAGACACGACAGAAGAACAGATACCAAAACAGGGAATACAGAGAAAGAAGAAACCGATAACATCAAAGAGATCCAGAAACCGAAAGCTGGACAACGATGGGAGAATCCAAGACGGTGGAAGAGAGCAAGGGGGGGGGGGGGGGGGGGGGGGGGGGGGGTGGGGGGGGGGGGCATGATCTTACCTTTTCGCTTAATTCCCCCTGTCATCCCAAATCGTGGCCAGTTTTTGCGCGTCAATACTCCTCACCCAAAAACAGAGACTAACGGGTGGCTCACTGTCAGAAATAGGAGGGCCAAAAAAGGGAGACAAAGGCTGTGGATAAAAAGTCGGCTGTGGTGGTGTGGATTTCAAACCACACAATCGTGAGGTGAACAGGGGGAGGGCAAACTGACACTTTTTTATCTAAGACAAACGTTTGGGTTTTACTCTTGCCCTGCTGGTCTGTGGATTTTCTCTCTCTCTCTCTCCCCTCTCTCTCCCTCCCTCTCTCTTCTCTCCTCCTCCTCTCTCTTCTCTCCTCTCCCCTCTCTCACACAACCACACACACAAATTATTTTTATCTACTATCTACTGTTGCCGTCTGTCCCTTCCCCCTGCCCGCCCTTTTTCCCGTCTTCTGTCTGTCTGTCTGCTGCCCCTCTCTTTCTCCTCTCTCCTCCTCTCTCTCCCCCTTTTCTCCCCTCTCTCACCTCAATATGATTTTTCAAGCCAAAATAACCTCACAGCAAAAACTTTCACAAATCTTTATCAACTCTCCCAAAATCAAACGCTTCCTCGACCTGCATTCACGCAAGCCTTTTTCCAGTCTCATACAATCATACATAGACTATGGATCACCTAGGGACTTGCAGCGCTAACACCTCAAACCCTTGTTAAGCCGCCAAGCGAGCACTCAAATTACCCCAAAAACAGTAGCTTTTGGACCGGGCATAAAAAGATTCAATTTTCCCATTTAAATCTGAGATTAGAATACAAAAAAAGGGGTCTAAAACCCCAAAATGTGTCGGAAGGCACCCCAAAATTAGTTTCCCAAATTTTCAAAAAATT
>CM031608.1:95593219-95608219 GCA_018398815.1 Conus ventricosus | reverse complement strand
CCTAAACGTAGTTGTGTAATGGTTTAATTTACGCTGAAGTCCCTGTTTTGAGGTCGAGAGGATAGCTAAATCATCTGCATAACAAAAGACACGGAATTTCGACTTGTTTTAGATCGGAAATTCTTGGGGAATCATGGTCTCTGAGATATCCGACAATGTCATTTATGAATATGTTAAAAAGGGTTTGGGGCTAAGGGTATTACCTTGGAGGACACCTTTTTGTATTAATATTTCCTTAGTGAAACCAGATTGGCTTCTTGTACAAACCTAGCCCCGTTGTACATGTCCTGTATGATTTGGTGGCATTTACCTGTTTTTCCCCGCTTGCATCATTTTCATCAGTAGGGCTTCGTGCCATATATGATCAAATGCTTTGCTGAAGTCAACAAAACAGCAGTAAAGCCTTTTATTTCTGTCTTTTAGTACCTTATCAACTAGTTTTGACAATATAAAATATTTGATCAGTGGTCCGTGATCCCTTTCTGAACCCTGCTTGCTCCTTTGCCAAAAGGTGGTTTGCCTCAAGATAATTCATTATCCTTTCATTTATTATGTTGCAAAACACTTTCCCAGCGAACTATTCAAAGTTTATGCCTCTGTAATTGTTGGGTTGGACTGGCCGCCTGACTTATAGACTGGGACTGTGATTCCTGTTTTCCAGAGGTCCGGTATTTTTCGTTTTAAGATTAAGTTAAACGCGTCTTTCAGAAGAGGAGAGATTTCAGGTAGCATTGCTTTAAGCATTTCGTTTCGTTTCCATCTTTCCCTGGGGATTTTTTATTTCAGCTTTCTAAACCGGCGTTCCTTACCTCAGTTTCTAATATTTCATAATCTAACTGAATTCCCAGAAGGACGATTATTGACCTCTTAAATGCTACTAAATGTCATCAACTGTTTGTTTTCGTTTATCTGCGATCTTCTGTTTCTCACCTATTAGTGTTTTTAGAGTTCAAAACCATTTGTTCGCGCTGAGCCCAATTTTCTGCCATAAATTTCATGATCGTATGTTTGCAGTTCCCGAACGGTTTTCCATATTAAATTGGGATCAGTTTTCGGGCTTCGTTAGGGAATTAAGGAGTTTGTTCCGATATATTTTTTTGGGTTTTTTTTAAAAGTCGTTTATATATTTTACATTGTGAAAAATATTTTTGCCTTAGTTGTTTTTTTTGGGGGGTTTCTGTTGACCGCGTTCATTGTGATCTTATCTCTCTTCTTTGGGAATTGACAGTCTCTGTCAAACCACTTCTTCTTTCTCTGTCTAGTTTTTTTTTCTATCCGTCTTTGTCTAAGCGCCATCTTTGCCGTGGTTGAAAATATATTCGTTATCTGTTCAATAGTCGTATTTATTTTTGATGTCATGTTCATTTGTTGCAAGTTGTGTCACATGTCGGTCTTGATTTTTGGATCATGGTGCGTATGGTGGGCATTTTGGAGGTTGCTACAACTTTTTCGGCAGACTTTTCATTCCACTGAAATACTAGATAGTCTTCTGTGTTTTTTGTAAAATTCCTATGAATTTAGGTCTTTACGTAACTGCTGTTCGTCGTGGGTTGTGAGAGAGCTTGTCTTTTGTGTAATGTATATTCATTTTCTAGGGGCAGTTGGTCAATAACTCTAGTGGGCAATGGTCAGAATGTCGTGTCAAGTCAGTTACTTTCATTTTTTAACACATGTCTAAGCAAATATTGTGAGAAAAGGGAAAATAATCTACTACGTTTTGTTTCCCCTGTGGATTATGAAAAGTAAAACATCCTGCAAGATCTCCAAGCACTCTTCCATTCAAAACACACATTTGATTTTCAATACACATGTTACATAAACGACGTCCGTTCTTATTATTAAGAGGGTCCATCGACTGTCTTTTTATGACGTTATCAAAATGGTAGTCAGCGGGTAAATCATAATAATTCTTTCATTGTCCAGGCTAATGAATCGGCTTGATTGCCTGTCCTTGCATTAAAGTCCCCACACAGGGGGAAATATTGCCTTTTGTTGTTAGTTCTTCAATGTCACTTTCTAATGAGTCCCATATGCGTCTAGTGTAGTCCTTGCCAAAGGAAAGAATGTTCCGGTGAATATATACACAACCTAAATATACATCTCTCTTTTCTGCGGTTTCACTGTACATGCTGTTTTAATATGTAACCATGAAAACATCGCTGTTAGTTTTGGTAGGAATTTTATATACTTTCTGTACTGCCTTTTTTTATGTAGACAGAGATACCCCCCGAAGCCCTTGGGGCTTTCCCCCTTTTTGGTCGATAAAAATGAACCCCTGCTGCAAAACCAGGTAAAGATAATTCTTTTGCTTTTTCTATATCAAGTGGGTTTCTTGTAAAAACACAATGTCATATTTAGACAGGATTGCTACGAAACTTTTATCAAGGGGTTTGTTAATCTTTAAGCCGTCATCGGTCCCCTTGTAACCTCTAATATCCATGATAGCACACGTAACGGAAAAGTTAGTTGTGATATTTTGCGTACGAAATAATGTGCAATACATCTATGGGAAAAGAGCTTATACACACCGCGGACTAAGAGCTAATAGAAGCCGCTGTGGGGACGGTTTGAATTATGGGAGGAAAGGCCGACTGTGATTTCTGCCGGGGCGCATGTTGTCTCGTCTGTCATTGCCGTGGTGGTCCCCGGGGGTCGTCTCGGCGATCATTGTAGTAGGTTTCTCGTCGGTTGTGTCGGTAGTAGGGTTGGCGGGCACTCGGCGTTCGTCTCGGCGGTCGTACCCGTGGTAATGTTCGGTGATGTCACGGGGGTCACTCGGCGGTAGTTTCGGTTGTCGTCTCGGGCAGCATGGCTGTAGGCTTCCGTCGGCCATATCTGCGTCCACTCGACGGTCTTCCATGCGAGTACCGAGCCTACGGTAATCGTCATGGGCCAGGTTTGGGGATCGGGCTGGTTGAGACGCCCGAAATGTTGGCGTGTCGTGTCACGTGGTATGTGGCAGCACCTTTGTGCTGTCGGTAGAAGCCCTGGTGGTGGCGTGGTCTGCTGTCGGCTTCTCTCTCTCTCTGGTCACGGATGGGTCCCTCTGCGTCGCTGTTTGGGTTTTTCCCCGAGCAGCCCGCGAGTTGCGCCCAGGGTTTCCTGCCAGGATGCTGTTGCCCTTATCAGTGGGGTGGATAGCGTCCTTCATCAGCGCTTGTCCCTAACTTTGGATTGTTTTGGGAAACGAAGCTGACTCGCTTCTCACCAGTAAACGTAGATGAGTTCAAGGCGTTGAAAAGGGCAGCCCTTTTTCTGCAGCTCTTCGTCCTTCAGTGGAGCTACTTTGCTGATGACCACTCTGATCTGATCATTGTTCCGGGAAATGTTTCTCACCAGGGACTCCAAATTTCCACCTGGCAGTCTGAGGAGTGGCATCTTAAGGTCGTTGACACCAGTATGTATGGCCACGCTGCCATGTTGTGCAAGCTGTGTTTGTGAAAGTCCCCCAAAGGTAAGGCGTCTCCAGTGGTCACTGCAAGGCCATAGGTTGGCCCCGGCGTTTCCCCTCAATTTTGTTTAACACAGAATCATCAGTAGTACACTTTGGGAAGGGCGCCCTCCTCACGGTCGCTGTCTTCGTGTCGCCATCGCTACACTGTCTGTGGATGATGAAGAAGATGAAGACGATGAGGATGGCGACGATACTGCTGAAGTGGGGATGTGTTGCTCTTGTAAAGGCAGGTCTTTTTCTTTCCCAAACCCCCTCTATCGTAGCGTTGCCAGCGGGTCATGTCCGGTTTTTGTGGTCGCCCTGACGCTCTGGGTCTCCTCCGGAAGTGTGGGGTTAGCGGTGGGAGGTGATGGTTCCTCGTGTAGTGGTGGTGTGGGGCGGGGGAAGGGTTTTTTAGAGGCAGGGGAGGGGGTGGTATTTACGGGTGAGGTGGGCGCTGGTCATCGTTGCCAGATGTGGGGAAGGGACGGTCTCGGTGATGTTTCCTTCCCCGCTGTCGCCAGGCGCCATAAACTGGCCAATTTCCTCATGCCTGGCCCTCTCACACTGAAACATTTGTTCGGCCAGTGTGTTACAGCACCCTCCAGGGTTTTGAAGTGTGCAAATTTTCCCGTTGTGTGAAGGCTTCGAAATCTCTTGTGTAACTAGGCCCGGCATGAGTGGTGGTGTGTTGTCTGGCACAGCGTTTCAGCGGGGACTGGCTAATTGTGCAGCAATCTCTTCTTCTACACTTTCTGTCCCGTACACAATTTGGGCACACAGTTTGCATGTATATCTTCTCGAGCTTCGATGTGAAAATCAGATTTGGTAATAGGTAATTCTGTGCACTCCCAGCTAACTTTACGGCCACACTCCGACATTTTAGAGAACGGCCTGTATCAAAGCACACTGTCACAAAACACAAGGCATTGTCATGGTGTACTCACCCTGCCCCTCGTTTATGATACTGTTTTAGGCATTGTTTGCTCTTGATCAGTCACCATGTCCTCTCCACTGAACACTGTAGGGGCGTGGTGTCGGCCAACCTCATGGCTTCCTGGCTTGATTTAGCGTTCGACGCCTTGTGCACCGCTTTGGGGAAACCGGTCACCGACTTCGATGCGAGGTTCCACGAAGTGAAAATTCCAGTTTGTCGCCCCACACTGACTGCATAAAACTTTTGCTTATCTTTTTTTGCACCACGATTACCTGTCATATTCACTGAATGAGGACACGTGAAATGTATCGGCTCTGTAGCCCGGTCGTGTGTGGTAACTTTTATGTCTATCTGCCTGTCTCTCTTACCCCCCCCCCCCCTCCCATTTCTCTGTCACCCTTTCCCCTTTCTCTCGCTTTCGCCTCCTCTCCCCAGACCCCGCCCCATATTCTTCCCCCTCCCCCTCTCTTCTTGTTGTTCTCCTCCCTCTCTGGGCTCTCTTCTCATCTTCTCCGTCCCCCTCTCTCTCTCTCTCTTCTCCTCTCTCTCTCTCTCTCTCTCCCCTCTCTCTCTCTCTCTCTTCCCCACACACCACACTCTTCTCTGCCCACTACCCTTTCCTGTCTCTGTCTGTGACTCCTATTTTCCATCTATATTTCAGCATCCCCACCTCTTCCCATCAGCCACATCACCATTTGCTCTGGTCACACTCTGAGATGCCGTGTGACCGTTCTATCCATGCGGGCAGCTGTCAAGAGGACAAGGCACATCGATTGTAACTGCCAGTTTGCTGAGGGGCCAATACTGCCAAGTGGCTTTAAGGCTGGGAAAGAGAGGGGGTGGAAGGAGAATAGGGGGTGAGAGGGGGTGGAAGGAGAATGGGGGGAGGGAGGGACAGTGCCATGGGGAAGAAACGAAGGAGAGGGGGGAAATGTGGCTGGAACACACAACACCACACACACACACACACACACAACACACACACACAATCTCTCCCCTCTCTCTCTCTCCCCTCTCTCTCTCTCTCTCTCTGTCTGGCTGTCTCTCTCTCTGTCTCTCTCTGTCTGTCTGTTTTGTCTGTCTGTCTGTCCCGTCTCCTCTCTCTCCCCTCTCTCTCTCTCTCCTCTCTTTTCTCTCTCTCTCTCTGACAAAAACGCACCTCTAAAGATCAAACAATCTATCCCCATTAGATACGGTAAATTACTTAAACTAATGGAGCTCGTTTCTACACAAAACTAGCAACAGAAAAAACACTACAAAGGTGCTAGTTTGTCAAACTTCATGCACGAAGATGTCTTCACCGTACGGTTGTCCAGATAAGTCTTCATTTACCGAGGTATTTTCCATCCAGAATTATCAAAAGTTTGTATTTACACTAACGGACATCCTCCAATAGGGAGGGAAACTCACTAACATATAACTCCTGGTCATATACCGATATTTCGAAACCTGGTGTTTTCCTCAGTTATGTGAGTTTCCCTCCCTATTGGAGGATGTCTCCCCCTTGGAGACTATAAGCTTGCTGAAGTCATTTGAGAAGCATTTATTTTATTTTCCCCATTCACCCACGCAAGCACATACTGTTAGTTAGGCAGAATCATCTACCACTGCAGATATGAATGCTTATATCCCCCTATTTCTTCACTCTAAGACATAAGAGCAAGCTTTGTTTATAATTCAATATTTCTTGCAGTCATTGCAACACCAACTGCTCTCTAGGTTGCTGGGACGGTGCTCGGTATTTACCTTGGAATTTATTAGTTTTGGGATTTTAGTCCCTTGCGGGTTCATTCCAAAACTGGCCCTCAGCACTTGTGTCTTAAGAGTATATCTTTTTATATTTTCTACTTTTCACAAGAAAATGTAGCTTGTTTTGCTCTTTCATGATTTTCTTTGCTTCTTAGGTGGCACCTTTGGTGGGTTTTTTGAAACTCAACAAACATACTACGGTATAGCCACCAGCCTTTTCGGGGATTGCATTCTTCTTAAAACTGAAAAGGCAGAGGAGTAAAATTTACACTTTCCGTGGTCACTGAGGAGAAACAACCAGTTTCGAAATATCGGTATATAAACCAGGAGTTATATGTTAGTGAGTTTCCCTCCCTATTGGAGGATGTCTCCCCCTTGGAGACTAAAAGCTTGCTGAAGGTCATTTTGAGAAGCATTTATTTTTTTTTTCCCCCATTCACCCACTCAAGCACATACTGTTAGTTAGGCAGAATCATCTACCACTGCAGATATGAATGCTTATATCCCCCTATTTCTTCACTCTTAGACATAAGAGCAAGTTTTGTTTAAAATTCTATATAATATATATTTTTATATATAGATGAATATAACCAAAGAGCCTAAAATGATTTAAAGTGCTCGACCCCTTGGGGAGCAACATTTGTCAATGATGTAAAAGGAAGGTTAAAACTCGAGGTTAAAACTCTACAAATTTGTTTCGAGCTTGCTGCGCTGTCATCAGGATGTTTTTGGTTTGCCCACCGCCGATGTTATATAGCGTGTGGGTTCCCGTTTGCGGTTGTTTGCACGTGCGGGTTGGCTGCACGTGTTTTTGGGGGCTTTTAGGTTTTTGTTTTGGGTGTGTTCACTAACAACGATTTCCATTTATGCCTGCAGTTGTTTACTATTTCTGTTTTGGTGTTTAAAGTTGCTAAGTGTGGTTTGCATAGTATTAACCATTTTTCAGTTAAACATAGGTTGCACCTTTTTGAAACATTACTGTATGGTGATGCTCTTTTTATGATTTTCCAGGATATATTGTAGCTTGTTTTTGCATCTTTAAGTTTCCAGATATATTTGCTCAGTTCTGTTTGGTTTTTATATTTTTCTTTATGAATGACTGTTTGTGGTTTGCATATCTGGTTTTGAAGTGGTTTTCAGTGATCCCTATGTATGTTTCTTTTTCATTTTCTGATGTTACAGTAGCCTGGTATACAATGTTTTTGTGAAGACATTTATTGTTTAGTGGGCACTGCTCCTTTCTCGTGCAATTGCAAGATTTCCTTTCTTCACCCTTCTTTGCTGTGTTGATTTTCATTTTGTTGGATGCGTCAATCAGGTTTTTGAGGTTGCACAACCTCAAAAACCTGATTGACGCATCCAACAAAATGAAAATCAACACAGCAAAGAAGGGTGAAGAAAGGAAATCTTGCAATTGCACGAGAAAGGAGCAGTGCCCACTAAACAATAAATGTCTTCACAAAAACATTGTATACCAGGCTACTGTAACATCAGAAAATGAAAAAGAAACATACATAGGGATCACTGAAAACCACTTCAAAACCAGATATGCAAACCACAAACAGTCATTCAATAAAGAAAATATAAAAACCAAACAGAACTGAGCAAATATATCTGGAAACTTAAAGATGCAAAAACAAGCTACAATATATCCTGGAAAATCATAAAAAGAGCATCACCATACAGTAATGTTTCAAAAAGGTGCAACCTATGTTTAACTGAAAATGGTTAATACTATGCAAACCACACTTAGCAACTTTAAACACCAAAACAGAAATAGTAACAACTGCAGGCATAAATGGAAATCGTTGTTAGTGAACACACCCAAAACAAAAACCTAAAAGCCCCCAAAAAACCGTGCAGCCAACCCGCACGTGCAAACAACCGCAAACGGGAACCCACACGCTATATAACATCGGCGGTGGGCAAACCAAAAACATCCTGATGACAGCGCAGCAAGCTCGAAACAAATTTGTAGAGATTTAACCTCGAGTTTTAACCTTCCTTTTTATCATCATTGACAGTATATATATATATATATATATATATATATATATATATATACACGAGACAACAGGCAGATACGCACGCAGACATGTAAACTGACACGCAGACACAAAAACAGACAGAGTCCAAAAGTCAGACAGAAAAGGATTCCCTGTTGCTTCTGATCCCAACACTCTACCCCTCCCTTGCTCTGACTACTCCCTTCCCCCTCTTGCCTATTTGGAAAAAAACCCAAATATTTAGCTTTAGAAAAAACAAACAAACAAACAAAATCGTAGTAAAACTGAACGAAAAAAAAAAATACACAGGAACAAATATGAAAAGAATTTCTTACGAGATAACCCCAAATACGGGAAGTGAACCCACTTTTCGCCAGAAAGTTCAACACAACACACGTGATCCCTTTTCAGTCTCTATTAGCCTTCAACTACCGTCCGGATGTGTGTGTGTGTGTGTGTGTGCGTGCGTGCGTGCGAGCGAGCGAGCGAGCGAGCGAGCAAGCGTGTGTGTGTGTGTGTGTGTGTTTGTCTGTGTGTCTGTGTGTGTACGCGCGCACGTGCGTGTGTGTGTGTGTGAGCCCAAAGGTGTGTGTGAATATATAATAAGAAGGGGAGGGATGAAGTTGTGGTGGTGGCAGTGGCTGTAAGAATAGTTGTCTACATCACTCCCGCACCCACTGATGAAAGCGGACTGGCATTAACACAATTTGTCCGTGCCTTTTCTTCGGGCGGGTGGGAGCCACGATTGAATTAGCACCGTCAGTGATAGTGGTAATGGACGAGGAAAGAAAAAAGGTGAGATACTTGAGGAGGAGGGGTGGGGGTGGGGGGCGACCTGGGGCGACAGGAGGAGATGACCGTAGAAGCAGGGTACTTATGGTCGGGTCTTGGGTGATGTAGAGGTGGCTATGGGTGTGTGTGTGTGTGTGTGTGTGTGTGTGTGTGTGTGTGTGTGTGTGTGTGTTGTGTGTGTGTGTGTGAGCGTAGAGGGGTGGGGGCTGGGGGATCTAAAAACTCAAAAAAACTTTAAAACTCTTGGATAAATAGCGCTGCCTAGTCTTCCAGTCTGTGCGTGCTGATCTCCTACATTCCACTACAACGCTCGGTAAGATGAGAAGGCCAGAACCAAACCACAGCTATGACACATTCCACTACAACGCTTGGTAAGATGAGAAGGCCAGAACCAAACCACAGCTATGACACCTTTACAACAGCAACGTCTGCTAATACTATTACCAACACCATCGCCGCTACTACTACAACTTCTTCTATACTGACTTCCATAAAAAAAACGCGAAAATTTGAAAGGCTATTTTTCGGGTGAAAAGGGGTGAATATACAATATTGAACCATTGTGGCAAATTGTTTGGGTCCAAGACTCGCGTGCAGTGAAAAAAATTGTGTGAGCAACACATCATTCCCGGCATTGGAGGGTCAACAAAAATGGCAAACTGGTTGCTGCATGTGAGGCACGTGCACACCATGCAGAGCAAAGTTAACCAGCGACAAGTACGCAAGCATGCAGCCTTTATAAAGCCGCGCTACAAGGTTCAGGTAACGACTTGCCGTCTGAGCGCTACATACAAGATGCCAAGACTACGAGCAGAGGAACGCAATCGTGCCCTAGGCCATCTGGAGGCTGGTGGGGATGCCAGGCAGGTCGCCAACATCTTTAACGTCCACATCTCAACCATCTATCGTCTGCAGCACTGCATGCGAGTCACTGGTACCCCTGATGATCGTCCCCGGCCAGGCCGTCCTTGGGTCACCACACCAAGAGAGGATCGCCATCTTGTTCGAACCCATCTGCGGGACAGGCGGCAAACAGCCGCTAACACTGCTCGACAGGTGCCTGGGAATCTCCAGCAACGAATCAGCCTCAACACTATGCGGCGGCATCTTCAGGAGAACGGGCTGGCATGTAGGCGTCCTCACAGAGGTCCGGTACTGACACCAAGACACCGGCAGGACAGGCTGCAGTGGGCACAAGCCCGAATCAACTGGCGCAGGCAGCAGTGGGACGCATACTGTTCTCAGATGAGAGCCGTTTTTGTATTGACATGGCTGACGGTCGTGTCAGATTATGGCGTCGACCTGGTGAACGCTATGCTGACTCCTGTGTGGTAGAGCGGAACCCTGGGGAGGCCCGAACGATATGATATGGGGTGCAATTGGCATTAACCACGCCATAGGACCAGTCATCTTTCAGAACATTGGTCCTGGTCGCGGACAGGGTGTCAATGCAGAGCGCTACATCAACCAGGTGCTCGGACCCATGTTGATCCTTTTTTTGCGCAACACCCAAACTGGACATTCCAACAGGACAATGCAAGACCACACACAGCCAGGCCACCCAGCAATTTCTTCAGCATAACAACGTCAATGTGCTGCCCTGGCCAGCCCTCAGTCCCGATTTAAACCCAATAGAACATTTTTGGGATGAACTTGGCAGACGGTTGGACCTCCTGCGTCCACGACCAGCAACAGCGGCTCAACTTCACCAGGCCATCGTCCATGAGTGGGCTGGTGTGCCAAGGGGACGCATCAACCACCTGGTCCACTCAATGAGCCGCAGGTGTCAAGCAGTTGTCAACGCAAATAGTGGCCACACACGGTATTAGGACTTCAAGCTGGTTTGTCACGTGACCTTGGATTTTCCACACAAAAGACATATTGCTGATGACATTTTCACACATTACCGGTGTAATGAATCAAATCACGTTGAATTCTCGCTTCCACTCTGTACAATTGTGACCAATAAAATTCACCCCCAACCTTCAGCTTGTTTTGTTTTCGCGTTTTCTATGGAAGTCAGTATATTACTGCTTCTATTGTTGTTGTTGCTGCGGCTGCTGCTGCTGCTGCTGCTGCTGCTGCCACTACTACTACTATTACTACTGCTACTGCTACTACTATCAGCACCACAACTACTACCACCACTGCTACTGCTGCCCGTAGCAATAGTAGTAAATATGGGATTATATTCAAGAACTATGTTTAAGAATGGTGAATGAAGCAAACCAGGATCAGTTTTTTTTTGAACGGCCATTGAGGCAAGCCCAAGCATATGTGTGTGTGTGTTTGTGTGCGTGCGTGCGTGCGTGCGTGCGTGCGTGCGTGCATGCGTGCGTGCGCGCGCACGCAAATACGCATGTGCCATGAAAGCCCACATGCTATCATTCACCGTGGTGGGGTAGCTAAATACGATGGGCTGAGAAGCCGCAGCTTTGAGTTCCATCACAGCGATATGTTGTAAGTGGGATTTGTCTTTTCTGTCCACTTCTACATGGGGTAGTTGACAATACTGCGGGCTCCGATGGGGCGACTGGAAACACTCGTTGTCGTGTTTCATCCATTCCATGCATGGCACTAATACAGTGTGGATCAAATCACCAACCAACACTACAGGGATCCGTATCTCTCAGGCCTGGTTGACGCCAGGATATATTGTGGAAGGAAGAAAAAATCCCGTCATTTTTTTCTTAACAAAATTAAACTCCAAAATGTCTTCTTATTTACCCACATTTTCGCTGTCTTAGAAGAAACTAAATGCATCTACGCAGGCAGACATAGTGTGTGCATGTGTGTGTGGTGTGTGCGTGCTTGCGTGCGTGCGTGCATGCGTGCGTGCGTGCGTGCGTGCGTGTGTGTGTGTGTGTGTGTGTGTGTGTGTGTCTGTGTGTGTGTGTGTGTGTGTGTGTGTGTGTGTGTGTGTGTGTGTGTGTGTGTATGTGTGTGAGAGAGAGAGAGAGAGAGAGAAGAGAGAGAGAGAGAGAGAACAGACAGACAGACAGACAGACAGACAGACAAACTGATAAACAGACAGACAGATTGTGACGAGTAGGGGTGGCAGATGTGGTCCTCCAGGGGAAGGCCTCAAGATGTTTTCTCTATTAGAGTTATAGAGAGGTTTGTGTATTGAAATTTCACCTCCATCCTCTCTCTTACTGGTGATGAAAGTTATAGAGAGGTTTGTGTATTGACATTTCACCTGCATCCTCTCTCTTACTGGTGATGAAAGTTATAGAGGGGTTTGTGTATTGAAATTTCACCTGCATCCTCTCTCTTACTGGTGATGAAAGTTTATAGAGGGGTTTGTGTATTGAAATTCACCTTCCTCCTCTCTCTTACTGGTGATGAAAGTTATAGAGGGGGGTGTGTATTGCAATTTCACCTCCATCCTCTATCTTACTGTTGATGAAAGGTATAGAGGGATTTGTGTATTGTAATTTCACCTCCATTCTCTCTCTCTCTTACTGTTGATGAAAGGTATAGAGGGGTTTGTGTATTGAAATTTCACCCCCATCCTCTCTGTTACTGGTGATGAAAGTTATAGAGAGGTTTGTGTATTGCAATTTCACCTCAATCCTCTCTCTTACTGGTGATGAAAGGAGCAACTTTCCGGTACTAGTCACTGAAAGAACTTTTCGTTTTTCTTGAGACTGTTAAAAATATTCAAATAACTGACTCAACTTAAGTGCAATTTAACTTGTCAACTTCACTTGTGTATGAAAGAGTAAAGTATACCACTCAACAGAACTTCAGTCAACTCAGTCTACGTTTGAACTGATATTCCCTCTCATGTTATCTCATCAGAAAAGCAGAGGATGTTTTGATAACTTGAGTTGATGTCCAGGCTTTCCTTCACGACTTAGCTTCTTTTAATGGAGAGGTGTTTGGATCTCTCTCCGATAGCTGGTGACTGGTGACATTCTTCTTTTAATGGAGAGGTGGTTGGATCTCTCTCCGATAGCTGGTGACTGGTGACCTTCTTTTAATGGAGAGGTGGTTGGATCTCTCTCCGATAGCTGGTGACTGGTCCACATTCTCTTTGGGCAGGCTGATCCGTCTGCCTGGTCACGTGGTAGTGTGGATTCTTGATCTTGTGCTGGGCCAGTTGTAGGAAGCCGAGGATGCTTGGGACCCCAGGGTCTGGGGACATGACAGAACCTGGTTTGCGTTGAAGTCACTGAGAGTCCAGCTTGTCGAGTCCTCCCACTTGTCCTCTGGCTTTCAGTAATGGGACATGACAGAACCTGGTTTGCGTTGAAGTAGCTGAGGGTCCAGCTTGTCGAGTCCTCCCACTTGTCCTCTGGCTTTCAGTAATGGGACATGACAGAACCTGGTTTGTGCTGAAGTCACTGAGAGTCCAGCTTGTCGAGTCCTCACACTTGCCCTCTGGCTTTCAGCAAATGTGTGAGATCTCAGCCATCAAAGGATTAGACTTTATGCATCTGCCTTAATCTTCAGCGTCCACTTTCATTCTTCTCTCAGATTTTGAGTGGATTTTAACAAGCGGTAGGAGACAGTAAGAAAATGCTAAACACCTGAGGCCAAACAACTCTTCAATTTTAGTTATAACCTCAGCTGAAGTAACCTCGTTTATTTCTACACACATTACTCAGTCCTCCATGTCATAACGACTCATGATAAAGCCAAGTTGTATTTCTACACACATTACTCAGTCCTCCATGTCATACCGACTCATGATAAAGCCACGTTGTATTTCTACATACATTATTCAGTCCTCCATGTCATACCGACTCATGATAAAGCCAAGCTGTATTTCTACACACATTATTCAGTCCTCCATGTCATACCGACTCATGATAAACCAAGTTGTATTTCTACACACATTATTCAGTCCTCCATGTCATACCGACTCATGATAAAGCCAAGTTGTATTTCTACACACATTATTCAGTCCTCCATGTCATACCGACTCATGATAAACCAAGTTGTATTTCTACACACATTATTCAGTCCTCCATGTCATACCGACTCATGATAAAGCCAAGTTGTATTTCTACATACATTATTCAGTCCTCCATGTCCTCCTCTCCCTATCTGCACTGTTTTGTATGAAACAAACAACAACATAAGCACACGGACGCGCATGCGCACAAAAACACGTACTCACACTTCAACACAAACGCACACATATTCTCCCTGCTCCGTCCCTCTCCCCCCCTCTCTCTCTCTCTCTCTCTCTCTCTCTCTCTCTCTCTCTCTCTCCTCTCTCTCTCTCTCTCTCTCTCTCTCTCTCTCTCTCTCTCTCTCTCTTTCTCTCGCTCGCTCGCTCGCTCGTTCGCTCGCACCACCATATAAGACGTCATCACAGAACTGGATCACTCTGTGGTCGCGCAGTAACCAATTAATCACAGCATCGGTTACAACGTCTGAGACACATTAAACCAATTAATCACAGCATCGGTTACAACGTCTGAGACACATTAAACCAATTAATCACAGCATGGGTTTCAACGTCTGAGACACATTAAACCAATTAATCACAGCATCGGTTACAACGTCTGAGACACATTAAACCAATTAATCACAGCATCGGTTACAACGTCTGAGACACATTAAACCAATTAATCACAGCATCGGTTACAACGTCTGAGACACATTAAACCAATTAATCACAGCATCAGTTTCAACGTCTGAGACACATTAAACCAATTAATCACAGCATCGGTTCAAAGGTCTGAGACACATTAAAACAATTAATCACAGCATGGGTTCAAAGGTCTGAGACACATTAAAGCAGTGAATCACAGCATCGGTTCAAAGGTCTGAGACACATTAAAGCAGTGAATCACAGCATCGGTTCAAAGGTCTGAGATACATTGAAACAATTAATCACAGCATCGGTTCAAAGGTCTGAGACACATTAAAGCAATTAATTACAGCATCGGTTCAAAGGTCTGAGATAAATTGGAAAATTAATCACAGCATGGGGTTCAAAGGTCTGAGACACATTAAAGGGGCCGCTTCTTCGTCAGGGGAACCCTCTGCTGGCTGTCGGACCTAACTCAAGGACAGCGTCTGGAAGTGAGAAAGGGAGGGAAGGATTAATCAGGGGCAGCGTTATC
>CM031608.1:95575719-95590719 GCA_018398815.1 Conus ventricosus | reverse complement strand
TTATTTTATTTTTTTTTTTCCGAACAGATATATCATATGGTCTACTCATGGACACTAAGGATGTGTGATCACTCACTTATTTCTGCTTTTGGTTGTGCTCAGAACATCGATGTGTTTATTGTGCTACACTTCCGATCTACCAGCTTGTGAAGATGATTCTCATTTTAGGCTGACATTACAAACTTTGAAGTGAGGTAGGCGGCTCGTGCAGGTGCTCTCGCTTTGTGGACTGAGAAGAAACTTTGGGCCAGCCTCCTGACATTGGACCAGGACTACATTCTCACCGCACAAAAACTGTTCGTGAATCACAGATAAAAAAAAAAACCGTTTTTTTTTTTCTTTTCTTTTTGGCTTTGTTGTTGTTTTGTTTTTGTTTTTGTCTTTTTTGTGTGTGTGCTTTGTTTGCTTTTCTTCATCTACACTCTTTAAACCTGCTCTAAAGTGGATTGTGCTCATAGCACTCATCGCATCCTCTTTATTTGCACCGCTGTAAAACTTTGTTGTTGTTGTTGTTGTTGTTGTTTTGGTGTGTGTGTCTTATCGTCATTCATTGCTTTAAGCTTGATACTTTGTTTTCTTTCTTTCTATTTGTTCGTCATCGTGCTTCAACCATTGCTCTTTTGTTGTTTGTTGTTTTACTGACTGACTGAATTTTCTGAAGATACATTCTGTTATCTGTTTTAGGCATAATAGTTAACCTTTAAATTCTTTGTGTGCGCTTGTCATTATTGTGCGTTATCCACAACCGTTACCTTTCTCACCTGTATTCTGTTGTTGGTGTTGTTGTTGTTGTTGTTTTTAACCTATAATTCTCTGTGTTTTTTTGTGAAAACTGTCTTCCTCGTCGATTTGTGCCTCTGTTCCCTTACTACCCATGCCTTCCCATAATCCCACTGTCCCAGGACTTCAAGTTGGACATCTCAATGTCATCATTTATTTAATAAGGTCCATGAAATCTCATCACTCTTAAAACAGTCACCCCATCCAGTACAAGTATTTGGCATAAGTGAAACAAGGTTAGACCTCGCATAACAGATAACCTTATTAGCATTCCTAAATACAACATAGAACGACGCGACAGTGATCAACCCCAACATACTGGCCTTGCCGTATACATTCATCAATCAATTGCCACATTACCCGACGCCAGAACTGATCTTGAAACTGATACTGTCGAATGTATCTGGATTGAAATAAAAAACTCCAAATCACCGCCATTACTAATCGGACATTATATAGACACCCATCTTCCACATACGAATGGTATGACAACTTTGTACAAATGATGGATTGGATCTGTCACAACAATTCAAATATACTACTGTTAGGGACTTCAATATTGATATGTTAAAACAACAACCAGCATGGACAAGTACACTATCACTTCATGCACTCCATCAGTTAGTACAAACCCCAACAAGATAACTAAAAAAACTGCGACACTTATTGATCATGTATACACTAACAACAAATCCGCAATACAAGATGTTTCAGTGGTACATTCTGGTATTAGTGATCACTGTCCAGTCTTCTGCACGTGGTCCTTAAGGCTCCCAAAACCATCACCCAAAGGTCACACGACCATCCAATACCGCTCTTTCAAAAAGTTTAATGAAGCAGCATACCTCTATGACTTGAACATTTCCCATTCACTTAACTTTAATTACTCAGACGTCGATGATGCACTGTCCTTCTGGTACCAAACATTCCTCACCATAATAAATAAACACGCGCCGTTACATCAAAAAAGAGTTAGGCATCCGCAGATGAACCCGTGGTTAACTCCAGAATTGCTGCAAGAAATGGTACTACGTGACCAACTCAAGGCAGCAAATTTGTTTGACGAATACAAAGAGCAGAGAAACTTTGTTTCAAACGAAGTTGAAAAAGCCAAACGAGACTACTTTCAGTCAAATGATAACGGATGCAAAATCCACAGCGCCAATGTGGAGGGCAATAAACACTATTGTACGCAACAAGCGTACAAATTCACAAACTTCAAGCACCAACATCACCCCGGACAAATTTAATACCCACTTTCTGTCATTATCAGATACCCTTACTCAAGCTTCACAGACTATAAGAGCACCAAATGAATATACATGCCCGACTTCCCTAATATCATTTTGCAAACAAAAACTTGGATCCAGTAACTCAGTTAAAATTCCCCTTCTTGCTGTACATGAAGTAGGTATGCACATAGCGCAATTAAAGAATAAAAAATCCATGGGTCCTGATAACATACCCGCATTTCTTCTCAAACTCGCTCTACCTTACATTGTTGAGTCTCTTACATACATATATAATCTATTCATTGAAACTAATGTTTTCCCGCAGGCGTTCAAAAACGCCAAAGTAAATCCCCCTTCCAAAATCAAATGATTGTCGGATCCAAATAATTTCAGACCTATATCCTTACTATCGATTCTATCCAAACCCCTTGAAAGACACATACACACACACGTATCTCAGTTCATGGAGAAAAACAAACTATTTCACCCACTCCAATCTGGATTCCGATCTAATCATTCCTGCCACACAGCATTATCACGAATGTGTGACTCATGGCTTTCAAATATGAACCAATCACAAATAACAGGGGTTGTCTTTCTTGACTTCAAAAAGGCGTTTGATCTTGTTGATCATTCCATTCTTCTAAAGAAACTATCTCTCTACTTGAACCATACCCGACAATCTCATTATTCCAATCATACTTGAACGATAGGACTCAGTATGTGGCGCTTAATGGCAAAACCTCCACTTCAGACTTTGTCAAACATGGAGTCCCACAGGGCTCTGTACTAGGCCCCCTACTATTCTGCATCTTCATCAATGATTTACCATTGTCCGTATCAGATGAAAAGGTCACAACAGATTTATTTGCTGATGACTCGTCGCTCCAAACGAATGGTAGTGATCTACAGACAATAGAAATTTCTCTCCAGGAAAGTCTAAACGACGTGTCAGACTGGTGTAATTCAAACTCAATGGTCATACACCCAGCCAAAACCAAATCTATGATTTTCGCTACCCGCCAAAAAACACCAGTTGACTCCTCTTTCCCTAAAACTTCAGTTGAATGGCACTTCTATCGAGCAGGTAGACGAGCATCGTGTTTTAGGGTTAACGATAGATAAAGAATTGAAATGGCAATCTCATCTAAATAACGTTTGCAAAGTAGTCTCAAAACACCTTTTCCTGTTATCTCAATTAAAGCGCTACGTCAACAGTAATGTGCTTAAACTTTTCTTCAATGCACACATAATGTCAGTATCAATTACGCTTCAACAGTGTGGGACGGCAGTAAGTGACGTCCACAAAAAAAGGCTGAATTCTCTCCATAGACGTGCAGCAAAGCTACTCCATCCAGCTGTATCTCTAACAACAGACGAAAAACTAAAAGCGCTGAACATACTTCCTCTGAATAGGCAATTGGAATTCAACAAGGCATCATTTATGTTTACAATCTTGACAGATACTATGCCATGTTATATCAATGCCCTTTTTACAAGATCGAACAGCTTTTCTGGCTCGACGAAATTCTTCTTCCCTGCCCACGCATTGATCTATACAAAACAAGCCTAGCTTACTCTGGACCATATGTCTGGAACTCACTTCCACCGAATCTACAAAACATGATACTTTAAAACTTTTCAAGGAACATTGCATAAACATTTTATGTCTCAGTAGTTAAATTACTCGATTACATGATTAGCGTCCACTCGCTAAGTCTTCTGTGAACCATACTTTGAACAAATCGTTCTAAACATAAAACTTACTCCGTTAAAATCGCTCATCCCCACTCCCACTCTGTCTACCATCCCTTTTCTCCTCCCCCTACCTACCATTCTCTCTTCCCCACCCTCCTCTGACCTCTCTCTCTCTCTCTCTCTCTCTCTGTAGTTTTTGTTTGTTTTGTTTGCTTGTAAGTTTCCTTTTGTTTTACCATCCCCCATCTCATTAGTGCTTTTATGAGTAGTTTGCTTATCATTGTAGAATTAGATTATCATGTTGCTATGTTGAATTGTCTGTATGAATGATATGTGCTGAAATAATGCATGCATGACAAGGACAGATTGTAAGACTAGGCTTTGGCCTAAAATCTTCATCCTTGGGTATTAAAGATCAATCAATCAATCAATCAATCTCTCTCTCTCTCTCTCTCCTCTCTCTCTCTCTCTCTCTCTCTCTCTGTGTGTGTGTGTGTGTGTGTGTGTGTGTGTGTGTGTGTGTGTGTGTGTGTGTGTGTGGTGTGTGTGTGTGTGTGTGGTTCGTGTGTGTTCGTGTGTGTGTGTGTGTGGAAGCCCGCTACCCTCCAGAGGGTATAGCCGACCGTTTTTCATCATCTTAATTACCGTCAAGAAAAAATACTAACCAGAAGGGCACTAGGAGCAGCGAAGACTCCCCGGAAGGTCGAACAGACATGGATCCACTATGGTTCAGGTCGAACAGACATGGATCCACCTAATGGTTCAGTTCGAACAGACATGGATCCACCTATGGTTCAGTTCGAACAGACAAAGGGTCCCCCTTGGGTTTAGTTTTGGAAGTGAAAAAACTATTTTCTTCCGTCAGGGATTAATATAGTATCCAAATTAAAAAACTTGGGCCCCCCTTGTGACTTAAAAAGGGCAACAATATGTTTAAAAAAACGAAATGTCCAAAGTTTATATCCCTAGAAAGTTTGGGGATTCCTTTTAAAGTATGGCTATTGATAAACCCATTACCAACAACATTTAATCAACAAAAGGTTTTTAAATTCCCGGGAAATTGGGGGTATTTAAAAAACCAGCAGTTACCCAATTTAGTAAAAAAAAAGGCTATTCTTTAAAACAGTATTTTCCCCGCCGTAACTATGGCATTCATAAAACACCCTTTTCCTAATCGTAAATAGGCTATTCTTTAAAACAAATAGCTACCATTTTATAAAAACACAGTTACCAATTCATAAAACAGCAGGTTTCCAATCAGGGGTTTTCCAAACCCGCAGTTTCCAATTCATAAATCACAGTTAACCAATAAGTATTAAACCCAAATTTATAAATCACATTAAACCCAATTTATAAATCATAGGTTTACCAATCAGCAGATACCAATCAGCAGTTACCAACCGCAGTTACCAATTTTATAAATCACAGTTACCAAAAAGAAATTACCAATTCAAAAAACAGCAGTTTCCAATTCAAAAACAGCCGTTCCCCAAATTTATAAATCCCCAGTTACCAAATTTATAAATCAGCAGTTACCAATCACCGTTACCAAACCCGCAGTACCAATTTTTAAATCCAAGGTTTCCAATAATAGCTACCAAATTTAAAATCAGCAGTTACCAATTCATTAAAACAGTAGTTACCAATCCAGGTTTTCCAATCAGCAGTTCCAAAAACCGCAGTTTCCAATTCATAAATCAGCATTTTTAAACCAAAAAAGTAGTTACCAATTTATTAAAAACAGCGTTACCAAATTTATAAACAGCAGTTACCAATTCAAAATCAGCAAATTTCCAATCACATTTTCCAACCCCCCCGTTACCAAATTTATTTAAAAAAGCAGTTAAACCAAAAATTGACCAAATTTATAAATCAAACAGGGTTTCCAAATTTATAAATCCCGCAGTTTCCAATTCATAATTTACAGTTACCAATTCCCAAAAAAAGCAGGGTTTCCCCAAATTTATAAATCGCGTTAAACCCAAAAAAGTATTACCAATTCATAAATCAGCATTACCAAACAAATTTAGCAGTTTTCCAAATTTATTTAAAACAGCAGTTACCCAATTTATAAAAAAAACAGTTACCAATAAATTAGTTACCCCAAATTTATAAATCACTTTCCCCCTTCCCTAAATACATTACCCAAAAAGTAGTTTCCCCAAATTTATAAATCAGCAGTTACCAAAAGTAGTTACCAATTCAAAAAATCAGCAATTACCAATTTATTTAAATTTTGCATAACCCAATCAGAGTTACCAACCACAGTTACCAAATTTATAAAACAGCAGTTACCCAAAAAAGTATTTACGAATTCAAAAAAACAGCAGTTTTCCAATTCATAAATCAGCTTTACCCTCTTTAAAACAGCAGTTACCAATCAGCAGTTACCAACCAGCAGTTTTCCAATTTATAAATCAGAAATTACCAATAAGTAGTTACCAAATTCAAAACAGTGTTCCCAAATTTATAATCGCATTACCCCTTCAAAATCAGCATTGCCAACAGCAGATTTCCCAAACCCGCAGTTACCAATTCATAAATTTACAGTTTACCCAATTTAAAAATTTAAACCCAAAATTTAAAATCAGGGAGTTACCCAAATTTATAAAACAAACATTACCAATTTTAAAAATCAGCAGTTAACCCAATTTTATAAATCAGAAATTTTCCAATAAAATAGTTACCCCAAATTTATAAATTTACAGGGTTTCCAAAACATTAAAAATTTAGCAGTTTCCAATTCATAAATCAGCAGTTACCAATTCATAAATCAGCAGTTACCCAAAAAGTAGTTACCAATTCATAAATCAAAGTTACCCAAATTTAAAATCAGCGGGCCAATAAGTAAATTACCCAAATTTATAAATTTAGCAGTTCCAAATTTTAAATCAGCCCGTTACCAATTTATAAATAAAACAGGGTTTCCAATCGCAGTTACCAACCAGATTACCAATTTATAAAAACAGCATTACCAAAAAGTAGTTACCAATTCTAAATTTACAGTTTTCCCAAATTTAAAATCAGCAGTTACAATTCATTAAATCAGCCAAATATTACCAATTTATAAATCAGCGTTACCAATTCTAAAACACAGTTTTCAATTTATAAATCACAGTTACCCAAATTTATAAAAACAGCAGTTACCAATTAAAAAATCAGCATTTTCCAATCCGTTTAAAAAGACAGTGGGCTTCGCCCCATGTCGGTGTTTTTTTGTAAATAGGAGAAGGGCACCACCCTCCCCCCCAAACCCTGAACCTACCCTTTGATTTCCCCCCCAAACCCCCCATCAAAATTTAAAGAAGTGTTTCCCCGGGCCGTCCTATGCTTTTTCTCCACCCTTTGTTAAAACGGGTCACTGTTTTTTTTTCCCTTTACATTTTGCTGGGCAGAAAAAACAAACAAAGGGAAAGCGGGAAAGAAAAACTTTCCCCGGGGGGTCTAAACTTTTCTCTCTTTTTTTTTTTCTTTTTGAGAAACACGTTTTATTTGGGGGTTTTTGTGAACAAAAAACAATAACAACAACAGCAACAACGACAGAAAAAGAAAAGAAAAAGAACCCGGGGCAAGGGAGGGGGGGGGGGGGGGGGGGGGGGAAGGAGGGGAATTTGTTACGGGGACCCAGGTTCACCCACCCCAACCACCTCCCAACAGATCCGCCACAACATGTGTGTATGTGCGTGCGTCCGTACTCCGTCCGTACGTGCGTCCGTACGTGCGTCCGTGCGTGCGTGCATGCGTGCGTGCGCGCGCCTGTGTTTGTGTGTGTGTGTGTGTGTGCGTCCGTGCGTGCGTGCATGCGTGCGTGCGCGCGCCTGTGTAACGTGTTTGTGTGTGTGTGTGTGTGTGTGTGTGTGTGTGTGTGTGTGTGTGTGGGGTGTGTGTGTGTGTGTGTGTGTGTGTTCCTTTTAGAAATGCTGTCAATCACTTCTTTACTATTCGTTTATTTCTTTAATGATTAATGTGAACCATTATCTAAACCCGCCCGTCAGTTTGTAATGTGTGTTGGAAAGGAAAAGAGTGACTTTGTATTTTCGTGAAAAAAGTAATTATTCTTCACTTCACTTATTTTGAAAGTTTTGATTTCGTCTGTATGGCATGTAAATGTTCTTCTAAGAAGAAATAGTAAGTCTTAAGAGGGGACAAACCTCAAATATGAATGTTAATTATCATTATTAAGATTATAATTAAAGATTAAGATAATTGCTATAATCATCATCATCATCAATAATCATCATCATCATCATCATCATCATCATCATCATCACCATCATCATCATCATCATCATCACCATCATCATCATCATCATCATCATCATCATCATCATCATCATCATCATTGTCAATACTATTATAGTTTATTTGTCATCACAAAAAAAAAAACTCATCATCATCATCATCATCATCCATCATCATCTCCATCATCTCACATCATTGTTCTTATTTCATCATTATTACATTGTTAGTAGTATAGTTGTAGTAGTAGTAGTAGTAGTAGAGTAGTAGTAGTAGTATAGTATAGTAAAGTATTGTTTATGTTTTCTTTTTTATTTAATAATAATATCTTACTACTACTATACTCTACTACTACCTTTTACTACTATTCTACTAACTATACTGCTGTGCTCTGTGCGCTCTGCTGCTGTGCTACTAGGTACTATTTATGGTCATTTCTATTGTTGTTGTTGGTTGCGTTCTGTCATATCATCGCATCATCTTCATCTCTTTTCTTGTTATAAAGGCTGCCATTTGGGGTCTTTTGTTCAGCAGAGTGGGTCTGGTCTGGGTCTGTCGGCCCGCACTGGCTATGCGCCTTTTTTGGGGCACTTTGTTCAGCACAGTGAGGCCCGGCTCGGGTCTGTCGAGCCTGAGGCTTGCGCCCTTTGTGGGTCACTTGTTCGCCAGCGATGCCCCGGCTCTGGGTTTTTCAGCGCCTGCCGGCTAGCGCCCTTTGTGGGTCCTTTGTTCACGCGCCTGCACTGGCTAGTGCCTTTGGGGTCACTTTGTTCACACGCCTGCACGGCTAGCTGCCATTTGTGGGGCACTTTTTTCAGCCAGGAGGCCTGGCCTGGGGCGCGCGCCCGCCTGGCTATGCTGCCTTTGTGGTCACTTGTTCACAGCGCCTGCACGGCTAGTGCCATTTTTTGGGGTCACTTTGTCACAGCGCCGCACTGGTATGGCCATTTGGGGCACTTTGTTCACAGCGCCTGACGGGTTGTGCCATTTGTGGGTCACTTTGTTCACGCGCCTGCACTGGCTATGCCCTTTGTGGGGCACTTTTTTCACAGCGCCCGCACTGGCTAGTGCCATTTGGGGGACTTTTTTCACCCGCCCCCTGCACTGGCTTTGCGCCATTTGTGGGGCCTTTGTTTACGCGCCTCATGGGTAGCTGCCCTTTGTGGGGCACTTTTTTCAGCACACGTTTCTTGGGTCTGGGGCTGTCAGCGCCTGCACTGGCTATGCTCCATTTGTGGGCACTTTTTTTAGCACGTGGCGGCTCTGGGGGTTGTCAGCGCCTGCACTGGCTATGCTGCCATTTGTGGGTCACTTTGTTCAGCACAGCGATGCCTGGCTCTGGGTCTGTCAGCGCCCCCACTGCTAAGACAGCGTGGTCCCTGTGACTCATGGTTGGGGCTGATTCAATGCAGATGATTCACTGGGCATTATGGGAACTCCTACACACTGATCATGATTGCCCGGTGGAAACCACTCGTGCACAGAGAGAGAGAGAGAGAGAGAGAGAGAGGAGAGAGAGAGAGAGAGAGGAGGGAGAGAGAAGAGAGAGAGAGAGAGACAGACAGACAGACAGACAGACAGACAGAACAGACAGAGACAGAGACACAGAGACACAGAGACACAGAGACACAGAGAGAGACACAGAGAGACAGGCAAACAGACTGACAGATCGGCAGGCAGTCAGTCAGAGAGAGAGAGAGAGAGAGAGAGAGAGAGAGAGAGAGAAGAGAGAGAGAGAGAGAGAGAGACGAGAGAGAGAGAGAGAGAGAGAGAGAGTATGACGGTTTCGGACTTTTTTTTTCAAGACAGATTTGCAGAGAATATTGATCGACACTGAAGAATATTGATCGACACTGAAGATATTGATCGACACTGAATGTGTATACCAATCGATCAGTAGCTTGGAGCCAAAGTGCAGCAACCTGTAATCGTCCCCAACGTCCTGGTGCTTGAGAATCATTAATGTTCAATTGTCCCCAAAATAGACAGGCACTTGTGCATGTCAGTGTGTGCGTGTGTGTGGATGCGCGCGTACAGGCGTGACTGTGTGTTGTGTGTGTGTGTGTGTGGTGTAAGCGTTTCATATAGCATGCTGGTATCAGTATGAAGTTAACTGGTCAACTATTTGCTCTTCGCTCTCTCTCTTTTCTCTCTCTCTCTCTCTCTCTCTCTCCTCTCTCTCCTCTCTCTCTCTCTCTCTCTCTCTCTCTCTCTCTCTCTCTCTCTCTCTCTCTCTCTCTCTCTCTCTTTACCTTACGTATGAACCTGATTATTATGGAAGTGATTTGTACTTGAAATGCACATGCTACTCTGTTCAATAAGTATGTCTTAAAGTTTAAATTGCGGCGTGTTTGTGGTGTTGTGTGTGTGGGTTTTGTGTGTGTGTGTGTGTGTGTGTGTGTGTGCGTGTGCGTCGTTTGTGTTTTGTGTGGTGTGTGTGTTGGTGGGTGTGTGGTGGTGTTGTGGTGTGTTTTTTTCCCACTACCTTTTTGCCCTTTCCCCCGTTCCCACTATTGTTTTGTAATGTTGTATTTTTTGGGACCTCTGGGCTCTGTCTCTCTGTTCTGTTGGGCTGTCTGTCTCTCTCTCTCCCCCTTTTCCCCTTCTGTCTCTGTTTTTCCAAAGGTTTTGTGGAATCTTGATTTAAATTTTCTCTAGCACCCCCCCCCCCCCTTGTACCCCTGGGGAAATGGCCCATCATTATGCTTTTTTTTTCTTTCCTTTTGTGTGTTGGGGTGTGTGGGTGTTTTTGGTGTGTGTTTTGGTGTTTTGTGGGGTGGGGGTGTGGTGGGGGTGTTGTGTGGGGTTTTTTTTTTTCCTTTCCCGGGGCTTTTACAATCGGGGTTTTTTGCAACCCCCTTTGGGATCTTTTGAGGGCCAACTTTTCAAACATGCTCTTTCCCGCACCCCAATTCCGCCCCCTTTCTCCCACTCCCTCCTTCCCCCCCCCCCCCCCCCCCCCCCCCCCCCCCCCCCCCCCTCTCTTTTCTCCTTTTTCTCTTTTTCTCCAACTCTCGGCCCCCTCTCTCTCCCCTCCTCTCTCTCCTCGCCCTTCCCTGCACTCCTTTTGGTCCTGCGTTTTTCTTTTTCCCCCCCCCCCCCCCCCCCCCCCCCCCCCCCCCCCCCCCCCCCCCCCCCCCCCCCCCCCCCCCCCCCCCCCCCCCCGCGGCTTTTCTCCTTCAAATTAAAAAAAAAAATCCATTTTCTAATTGTTTTTCTAGCCACTTTTGCTTTCTTCTTTATTGCCTCATTTTAAATTTTTCATTTTGAACCCCCCACTCGGGCGAGGGCTGGGTGTAAAAAAAAAAAAAAATCAGGGCTTATCTATTATCCTCGTTAAAAAAAATTTTGTTTGTCTTGTCTTGCTTGTCCTTTTCTTGTCTTGTCTTCTTCTCTCTCTCTCTCTTCTTCCCCTCTCTTATCTCTCTCTTCTCTCTCTCTTCCCCCTCTTCTTTTCTCCCCTCTACTCTCTCTCTTCCTTTAATCCCCGTACATTTGATATCCTGTAAAAGACTACCCCAAACCCCCAAATTTTTCGATAGTCCAAAAGACAGCGTGGTTTTTATTCATGACCTGAAATGTTTCTGTTTCGTTCCCTAAATCCCCTCCTTCCACTCGATCACCCCTTTCCCCCCCTCCCTCTCCCCCAGTCCTCCTCCTGACCACTCGATCACCACTTTCCCCCCCTCCCCCTCCCCCCGTCCTCCTCCTGACCCCCTCGATCTCCACCCCCCCCCTCCCTTCCCCCAGTCCCCCTTTCCCGAACCCCTCGATCACCACTCCCCCCTCCCCTCCCCAGGGCCTCCCCTGACCACTCGTTTACCCTCCCCCCCTCCCCCTCCCCCAGTCCCCCTCCGGAAACCCCTCGTAAACCCCTCCCACCCTCCCCCCCCTTTCCCCCCGCCCTCCTTTTTTTAAACCCCTCGATCACCCCCCCCACCCTCCTCTCCCCCCAGCCTCCTCCCGGAAACCCCTCGATCAACCCCTCCCCCCCTCCCTCTCCCCCCGTCCCTCCTCTTGACCCCTCGTTTACCACTCCCCCCTCCCTCTCCCCCAGTCCCCCTTCCCGACCACTCGATCACCAATCCCCCCCTTCCCCTTTTCCCCCGTCCTCCTCCTGACCACTCGATCACCCCCTCCCACCCTCCCCTCCCCATAAAATGGTTTTTTCCCGATCTCTTTCAATGTGGGCATGGGGGAGTTTTTTGCTGCACAAATGATAAAAACAGGTTTGCTTTCTGGATTCAAAAGTTTACTGGGCAGCCGATTCATCAAAAAATATGTGAGTCACTATGACGATGAAAGCGACACATGCGTGCGCTCGCATACACACACACACACACACACACACACACACACACACACACACACACACACACACACACACACACACACACACACACACACAAAACACACACACACCATTCTTATCTCTGCAATATCTTCTTTTCCAGGCCTTACTGAATCAATGTCATCGATGACGGGAGAATCATTCGCCTGCACTTGATTCTGCGTACTGCTAATTTGTTCCGGGTGCATGCCAGCATCTCTCCATCGATATGACAATATAGTAATCCTTCCATTGTTATAACAATATAAGTAACCTACCATCGTTATAACAATAGTCCTTCCATCGTTACAACAATATAAATAATCCTTCCATCGTTATGACAATATTGTAATCCTTTCATCGTTATAACAATATAGTAATCATTCCCTCGTTATGACAGTATAAGTAACCCTTCCATCGTTATAACAATATAAGTAACCCTTCCATCGTTATAAACAATATAGTAATCCTTCCATCGTTATAACTATATAAGCAATCCTTCCATCGTTATAACTATAAAGTAATACTTTCCTCGTTATAACTATATAAGTAATCCTTCCATCGTTATAACTATATAAGTAATCCTTCCATTGTTATAACTATATAAGCAATCCTTCCTCGTTATAACTATATAAGTAATCCTTCCATCGTTATAACTATATAAGTAATACTTCCCTGGTTATAACTATATAAGTAATCCTTCCCTCGTTATAACTATATAAGTAATCCTTCCATCGTTATAACTATATAAGTAATACTTCCATCGTTATGACAATATAAGTAATCCTTCCCTCGTTATAACAATATAGTAATCCTTCCATCGTTATAACAATATAGTAATCCTTCTATCGTTATAACAATATAGTAATCCTTCCATCGTTATAACTATATAAGTAATCCTTCCATCATTATGACAATATAGTAATCCTTCCATCGTTATAACAATATAGTAATCCTTCCATCGTTGTGACAATATAAGTAATCCTTCCGTCGTTATAACAATATAAGTAATACTTCCATCGTTATAACAATATAAGCAATTCTTCCATCATTATGACAATACAGTAATCCTTCCATCGTTATTAACATATAGTAATCCTTCCATCGTTATAAGAATATAAGTAATCCTTCCATCGTTATGACAATATAGCAATCCTTCCATCGTTATAACAATATAGTAATCCTTCCATCATTATGACAATATAGTAATCCTTCCATCGTTATGACAATATAGTAATCCTTCCATCGTTATAACAATATTTAGTAATCCTTCCATCGTTATGACAATATAGTAATCCTTCCATCGTTATGACAATAAAGTGACCCTTCCATCGTTATGACAATATAAGTAACCCTTCCATCGATATAACAGTATAGTAATCCTTCCATCGTTATAACAATATAAGTAACCCTTCCATCGTTATAACAATAAAGTGACCCTTCAATCGTTATAACAATATAGTATCCTTCCATCGTTATAACAATATAGTAATCCTTCCATCGTTATGACAATATACGTAATCCTTCCATCGTTACGACAATATAAGCAATTCTTCCATCATTAGGATAATTACTGAACAAAGGAGGCCGGCGGAAGGAAATGGGTAAGTGAGGAGGAAGGTGGATGGTGGGCTTGAAAGTGTAGATGTATCTCTTCTCTGGCACAATAATGGGGAACCATCGATCGAATCTCTGGCTCACGAATAGAACCATCAAATCGAACCCCAGTACCCAGCATCATATGTCAACATCATATGTCAACATCACATGTCAACATCATAATGTCAACGTCATATGTCTACATCATAATGTCAACATCATATGTCAACATCATATGTCAGCATCATAATGTCACCATCACATGTCACCATCATATGTCACCATCATATGTCAACATCATATGCCAAAATCATATGTCAACATCACATGTCAACATCATAATGTCAACATCATATGTCTACATCATATGTCAACATCACATGTCAACATCATAATGTCACCATCATATGTCTACATCATATGTCAGCATCATAATGTCACCATCATATGTCAACATCATATGTCAACATCACATGTCAACATCATATGTCTATATCATAATGTCAACATCATATGTCAACATCATATGTCAACATCATAATGTCACCATCATATGTCATCATCATATGTCAACATCAAAATGTCAACATCATATGTCAACATCATAATGTCAACGTCATATGTCAACATCATATGTCAACATCATATGTCGGCATCATAATGTTAACATCATACGTCAACATCACATGTCAACATCACATGTCAACATCATATGTCAACATCACATGTCAACAACACATGTCAACATCATATGTCAACGTCATATGTCAACGTCATAATGTCAACATCATATGTCAACATCTTATGTCAACATCATATGCCAACATCACATGTCAACATCATATGTCAACATCACATGTCAACATCACATGTCAACATCACATGTCAACATCATATGTCAACATCATATGTCAACATCATAATGTCAACATCACTTGTCAACATCACATGTCAACATCACATGTCAACATCACATGTCAACTTCATATGTCAACATCACATGTCAACATCACATGTCAACATCATAATATCAAAATCACATGTCAACATCACATGTCAACATCAAAATATCAACATCACATGTCAACATCACATGTCAACATCACATGTCAACATCACATG
>CM031608.1:95558219-95568219 GCA_018398815.1 Conus ventricosus | reverse complement strand
CAGCGACCAGCTCACAGTTGACTCATAGTGCGATTGTGCATCGGTCGGTATTAATAAAAATACAGAAGAAGAAGAGGTCCAAGGACCGAGCCGTGTGGAACGCCAGCTCACTCTTCTTCCGAGGACTAAGTACCGTTTAAGTAAACACGCTGGGTCCTGCCTATCAAGATATGATGAACGAAGGTGCTACTGCCGGATTTTGAACATTGCAGTCCTTTTTTATTAATATATGTTGTGGTTCTACAAAGATCAAACGCATTCTTACAATCGAGGACAACAGTTAAAGGGAGTTTTCCTCGGTGATGGCTGATAGCCATGTATCACCGAGGCGTGTTAAGGCCGTGTGGCATGCTTGATTTTGACGCGGACCGCCCGACTGCATGGGTTGGAACGTTTGTGATGTTCCCTATGTTTCGTTAGGTGTTTGTGAACATGCTACTCAAGAGGTTACGATACAACAGGCTAAAAGAGCTATTGGTCTAAAAAATGTTTTAACTCAGTGGCGATCTCTTGATTTGGGTATGGGAACACTTTTGCTGCCTTTAGACCACATGGGAAAGAACATTCAGAGATAATACACAAATTCTAAACAAACGTAAAGGGTATACAACCCATGTCCGTCGAGCCCAAGTTCACCGTAATAGAAGCATTTAAGTTATTGGACCATTGCTTCTTTTATTTTCAGTTTTGCACTTAAGACCCCCACTTCATTAATAGCAAGAAAGGGGATGTTAAATGAGAGAGAGGAGAGGAGAGACACCACCACCACCACACCCCCCCGCGCGAGGAGAGAGGAGAGAGAGGAGGAGAGCGGGATCGCGCAGAGAGCGAGAGAGAGAGAGGAGAGAAGAGCGAGAGAGAGGAGAGAGAGAGAGAGAGAGGAACGTACAACAGAACTGGAAACTGAAAGTTATAGAGTTAGTAACTGTCTGCCCCGTCTGCGTGCAAGCACTGCATGAGTACGTCAGCATGCATGCAGCGCCTGTGTTGTGTGTGGTGTGTGGAGTGTGAGTGTGTGTGTGTGTGTGTGTGTGTGTGTGTGTGTGTGTGTGTGTGTGTGTGTGTGTGAGTGTGTGTGGTGTGTGAATGGAGCGCTGGAGACCGCGGGGCCAGCAAAGCCACCGAGCGCCCAGAGACAGAGAGGGAAGAGCCAAATAGAAACCGCCCGGCACCGTGAGATCAGACAGGCAGGTAGACCGACCAGGACCCGATGCCGGCTAGAAGACCGTCGACCGAACGAGCGAGAGAGATGGTGTAGATGGTGTGTTGAAAGGTCTGAAAACAAGCGATGGGACAGGCGATACTTGCTTACGCTAATAAATGATCATGATATGTAATAACCATTTTCCTACGCCGCCATTTTTACCACAACACAACACCCCCTCCGCCAACACCAACTCCCAACCACCAACACCCACACCCACCCCCCCACACACCCCACACACCCACCACCACACACACACACCACACCCACCACCCACCCACACATCACCCACACACACCCCACACACACCATTCTGATAGATAGAATAGCTAGATAGGATCGAAAGATAATAGAAAGATCGCTAGATACTAGATAGATGGATGATAGATAGCTAGATAGATAGCTAGATCTGTATTATATATATATACATCCTATATTTATTTATATGAGCGAGAGAAGAGAGAGCGAGGCGAGGAGAGCGAGCGAGAGAGGAGGCCGGAGAGAGACGAGCGGAGAGAGGAGCGAGAGAGAGAGAGGGAGAGACTTTGACACTTGACATTATATTGTCATTACAAGGGTCTTTTGACACGGGGGGAGGATGGTAACAGAACAATCACATTTCCCTCTTCCTTTCCTGAAACAAAATAAGTACACATTCATTCTAGTGTGCACACATCAAAGGTTACCAACCAAATACATTCATAACATTCCTTTGTCCTCACGCACAGGAGTTAATGGCATTCGACAACAAACAAAACGAAAACAACCCAGTTGACCTCGACCACTCCCTCAATCAAATGATGACCACAGTCTCTTACGGTTCTCTTCCATTGCGATGAATGAATAATATTCCTTCAGGATATCTCTTAAAATGCAATGTCATAACTTTCACTATCCTCCATCTGTCTATTTTCAATGCTCTGCGATGAATTTCGCACGGATGTACATCAAGTCATCATCTGATGATAACCACGACAGCAACATTTTGTTCATTTCGTATCCTCTAACTGGGAAAAGTGTAACCATTTGTCCGCACTTCATTATACGCAGCACAGTGTTGGCACAGAAAGTGTCATCGTCATCACTAATGTAGAACACACACATTCTGAAACACTTTCCGTGTAAGGACTTTCCTTGCCGAACACTCCCACAACACACAACACACCACACCCACACACACACACACACACCACACACCCACCACACACACCCCATTCTGAATCACTTTCAGTGGAAGGCCATTAAATTGAACGAACCCCCCCCCACACACACACACACACACACACCACACACCACCACACCCCCAACCACCCACACCACACACACACACACACAATGTCATGCTCGCCTGTTCGTTGCAGTTGTTGTCGTTGAAGTTGTTGCGTTGCTTATGTTTCATGTCCTGTTCTTTCAGTTTGATGAAAGCGTGCCAGCTGAATATATATCCAACGTACAGGTGTTCTGTACAATTCTTAGCCACTTCACAATGCTTGGGTTATTGACCCGCGCGCTGACCATCAGACAGTTCCATCTCTTTTGACCTCCCTTGCATCCTTGAATGATCCTCACGCATGGCTCAAACGATTGTCCTACTTTTTACCTGTTTGAATAATGCTTTATTAGTTTTTCAGCAACTTTTTTCCTCTCCCCACCTTGGTATTGTTCTTTTACTACCCTTCGCTGGCTGCTTTTGGGGGTGCTGCTGTTGGATTCTTTTATTTTTTTTTAACCCTTGCGGTGGACCACCACAGGAATTATCGGACTGTAGGTGTGTCTCTATTTGACACACGCGCCAGACCCAAACCGCCGTGTTCCTCCTGCCTGATGAGTTCCGATCCAGCAGAACGAAAGGCCGGGTAGGAATACCAATAAATGTGCCTTGAGAGCGATTATGAAGGTTCTCAGGAGCTCGAGCGGCCTTCTCATAGTTATACTATATTCCCCATTTCTTCATCTACCATTTTTTTTTTATTTATTCCGTTCCTTTTATGCCACCGTCATTCACCCCCTCCCCACCCCCCACCCCCCCCACCCGACTGAAGCCTGTTCGCCTGCACTAGTTTTCCCCCCCTACTTAATTGTTCAGCATTTCTATCTCTCTATATATATATATATATATATATATATTATATCTATTAAATATTACCATACATACATACAGAGATGAGCGAGCGCGAATATACAAGGCACACACACACAAACACTCTCACACACCCCAAACATATACACACACAACACACCCAGGCGCGCGCGATATATGCACTCATCTCCCCTCCTCCACCCACACCCACCCCGCGCCACTCCCGCCTCTCCACGCTTCTGGGCACACGCTCTTTTCTCCCTCACGAACAGCTTCAGGTGGACAATTTGCCTCCCTGCATCGGAGTTATATCAAAGATGGAAAGAGTTGGAGTGACCTTTATCGTTGCCATCCACATTACGTGGCTCTGCTCTCCGTTTCCCTGCTAGTCTGAACTCCTGCACGCACATTACAGGTACTATGCAATCCCTTACCTACCAAACCTCACCACATTTGGCCCTTTACTTCACCAAAACCTAACTGAACAATAACCTAACTTAACCCTCGCCTGAAAAACCAGCTTTCAGTACCAGGTGCCGCCCCCCCCCCCCCCCCCTTTCACAACCTTTCACACTGAAGTGTACGCTCTGGGCATCGAAGTCTGGCCGCACTGGGTCCCCGCTGCTTGAACCCCAATCCCCCCCCCCCCCCCCCCATCTCACCTTCACCCGGCCCCCCACCCCACAGCTTGGTAGTCTGGGAACTATGACCACCACAGTGACGCAGTCAACAAGTACAGGGAATTTAAGGAAGAAAAAAATCCAATAATTTTACAGGAGGTGCTACATTGCTGTGATAGGGCGTGGGAGTTTGGGGGCAGACCGTGGAGGGAAGAACGTAGCAAAGATAACGATCAACCTGAGCCACTTTCAACCCCGCGCCCAAATATGACGTCAGGCTGCTAGGACCCTGTTTACTCCCCTCCTCTAAGCCCATTTCCTCCCTCCCTTCCCAATCATAGACCCTGTTTCACTCCCCTCTCTACACCCCATTTTCCCATCCCACCTTCCGCCCTCCAGGCTAGGTCTCCCCTCCTGTATTCCCGGCTCTTTTTATGGGAGAGAGCGAGCGGCCTGACGGCAGGCCCAATACAGTGTGTGGGTTGGTTTTTTTTTTAAGGTCCTGGTAATGATGATTGGAGGTGGTTGGGGCTATAATTCTGTACCGCGATTGTGCCTGCACAGAGGAGGACACCAGCACCGACCCCCCAAATAGAGAGCGTCCGACACACACTGCCGCCGAGATGAGGATTGATGATGCTAATCTTTATTTCCCGGGTAAGATAAGCAAACACATGCTTTTTTTCATCCGGCCTCGCCCACTAGAGGCCTAACTAAGCATGCCTCGCAGACTACTAAGCATCACTAGCGGACCTAAACTTCCCACCAAATTCTAACACTCATCTCTTCACAAATGCATTTCACCCTTGAAAAAGTGTTCATCATTAACATTTAGGCATAGATGCACTTTGAAGGAGAGAACCAAAAAGGAAAAAAGAACACAGAAAGCACTTGCAACACCAAAACATCAATAAAGAATAAATTTCATCGACAGAGAGCGCACCCCCCCACTCAGCACACCCACATAAGACCTAAGCGATCTCAATCGAAGAGAAAGGGAAGGGGGAGGAGAGAGGGGGGGGGGGGGGGAGGAGAGAGAGCGAGAGAGAGGAGAGAGTGAGAGCGTTAATTCCTTTAGTCACATCTTAACATCAGACGTGTAAGGATATAATTAGACAACTACCTGCCTCAGTACTACCAAACTTTTTGTATGTTTGTTTGTTTGATTCTTTCACAATTATATCATATGTGTAACAAGGCAAGACAAGACCGAGCCAGTCCTTCCTATCAGTTACAGTTAGACACATAAAGTCTACGCGTCAATGTCATAACGCACCTTATATGGTGTGTGTGTGTGTGTGTGTGTGTGAGTGTGTGTGGGTTTGTGTGTGTGTGTGTGTGTGTGTGTGTGTGTGGGTGAGGTGTGTGTGTGTGTGTGAGTGTATGTGTGTGTGTGGGTGTGTGTGTGTGGTGTGTGGAGAGAGAGAGGAGAGAGAGGAGAGCGAGAGAGGGAGGATGAGACGAGATATGCCACCTTAATCTTTCTCCCCCTCCCTTCATCTTTCTTCTTGAAACAGTTCATACCCTACCCCAAAACCATTACTTATAAACTTAGTGACCTACTCACTACGCCGCCGTAAAATACGGAGAGGAGAGAGCGAGAGAGAGAGAGGAGATGAGAGAGAGACGAGTACGCTGGAGAGAGAGAGATGAGAAAGGCGCGAGAGAGCGAGAGAGAGAGAGAGAATGATAATTTCCTTTTCTTTCATTCCAAAATAAAATATACTAAACCTTACTAATACACTTTGAAACACACGACCCATACATCCTATAATCACAGGTACCAGGGAGGGCACGCAATTTATCATCGTATGATCAATGCTTCAATCAATCAAACATATTCGGACTTCCATCCGTTTCGTGCCAAAGCCTCAATAAAATCCGTGATCACAACATTCCTTCATCATGATTTAACTTCAGTCTTAACCAAACCAATGTAACCATCTCTTTCATACTCCTTATCTGGTTTAATTTAATGAAAGACGCGGCCCCGACCGTATCAGTCTAATCTGCAGAAAACAAAGGGTGTGCTCTGGTATATGTAATTTTATCCCTACTAGTAATGACCTCTGTGACATGTGTATTAGTTTTTCCTGAGGGTTCTGCATTTTGGGTGCCTCGGAAATATAGTGGACGTGGAATTCCAAAACCACCCTCCGCGTATACAGATAAGCTGATTTAGATAGATCAATTCTTGGTGTGGAACCTGGCAAATGGTAGAATCCCTCGGGTTTTTGTTAAATCTAGACTGAGCGTTAGTTGGAGCTGCACGCCGCCGCCCATTATTGCATTACCAAACATTTGTTGACAGCACCATTTTTTTAGCGGAGGGCCCTGCTTTAGTATAATCCCTTTAGTAAGACTGGCACGCTTGTATAGAACTGCTTTTTTAAGTGCTCTTATGTAAGACACTCGTAAGAGGTTTCATGGCCTTAGCACTAGCAGCATCCACATAGTGTTGAACCATAATTTGATTTGACGCGAGAATATGTGCAAGTAGAATAATTTCCTGGCATGCCGTTTCCGCCATGCTTACTCTGGCCCACACGTGCTTGTTTGTCTGGATATTTGATTTAATACACCTGCGAAGGTGAACCGACCAGCGGATTATTATCACCCATATACGCCTAGAACTCGATGGCTATTCCACATTTCACTTTCCTGAAACAATTGATAACACCAGATGCGGGTGTGTGGTTATGTTTGTCTTCTTTGCCTAGTTGCTAATCAGCATTCGTTTTGTTTAGTTAGGATTCCGTGACATGTGATGTACATTCGCACCAATTTATTACTATATCAGCATTCTTCTGTCTCAGAGGTGAAAACAGCATTCTACGTTGGAGCTCCTTGTACTGGACTTCGTCTCATCCCCCCGCGTTCACCTGAAACCTCAGTATAACGAGGGAGATCATTTCTATAACTGACAACAGCACACGGGCCTAACACGAACCTGGGGTAACGCCTGATGGAATAGGTAGCTTCTTTGATAAATTGTTGTTACACAAAAGGTTTGTGACGGTTCTTCTCGGAATTATGAGTTAGATGGACGTTTTTCCTGTTATACATATGCTCCCGCTTCCTCCATAGCAATTTGTGGTCAATTACCACCCCCAGCATGACAAATCACAACCAGAGGCCCCCCCTAATATTTTACATTAAGAGCGACGAGAGAGAGAGAGAGCGAGAGGAGAGAGCGAAGGAGAGAGAGAGGCAGGGAGAGAAGGTGCGAAGAACGGGAGGAGCGGGAGAGAGAGAGAGCGACAGACAGGACAGAAGGAGACGAAGGCGACGGCGACCGAGACGAACAGATGGAGATAAAATTCGCGCAGACTTTCTGGAAAGTATTCTCAGAGAAATTCTCTCTCGAATTTTATTGACAGTTCACGTGTTGTGCTTTCTTACCTCAAGCACCTATATATCAAATCTCTTCAGTTTAATGCGAGAGCAATCTTTCACACGAAGCCTATACGCACCTCTCTCTCTCTCTCTCTCTCACATCCTCTCTCTCTCCTCTCCTCCCCATCTCTCTCTCTCTCTCTCCTCTCTCTCTCTCTCTCTCTCTCAAACACACATATACATGCACACATTTGCTCGCGCACACACACACACACACACACACACACACACACACACACACACATACACACACACACACACACACACACACACACACACACACACACACACACACACACACCCCCTAAAAATCACGTGCATTGATTATCAGCTACCCCCCCTGCAACTGTCCCCTCCCCTCCCTCCCTCCCTTTTCTCCCCTACCTTTCCCCTCCCCTTGACCTCCCCCTGGTCTTACACGCCCTGTTTCATTATCGTCCCTGTCTGCAGCCCTTCGTGCTTTCAATCGTCACCACCCCACCCCACCCTCTTTCATGCCAGCCCATCTTCGTTCAGGCAGTATGCCCCTTCCGTCCTGCTTTCTTCTCTCGTACTCTCTGTCTCTATCTCAGTCTCTGTCTGTCTGTCTCTCTCTCTGTCTCTGTCTCTCTCTCTCTGTCCTCTCCTCTGTCTTTTCTCTCTCTCTCTCCTTCCCCTCTTTTCTCTCCTCTCTCTCTCTCTAATGTTTTATTTAGATATTAGCTTTAATACCGATTATATTGACTGAAACAATAACTTGCGGAAAGGGGGTGTGTTTGCAAGTCTTCTACACACACACACGGGCGCGCGCGCGCACACACACACACACGTGCGCACACACACGCACGCACACACACACACACACACACACACACACACACACACACACACACACACACACACACACACACACACACACACGCGCGCAGCGCGCGCGCACACGCACACGCACACGCACCCAGACGCGCGGGTGCGCGCGCGCGCCACTCACACACACACACACTTACACACACACACACACACACACACACACACACACACACACACACACACACACACACATACACACACACGCACGCACGCACGCACGCACGCACGCACACACACACACACACACACACACACACACACACATTCACTCACTCACACTTGAAATTATAATTCAATATTTCTTGCAATCATTGCAAGACAAAGCTGCTCTGAAAATTGCTGGAATAGTGCTCAGTTACCTACCCTTGGAATTTATTAGTTTATTATAGGTCAGCCCCTTGCGGATTCATTCCAAGAACTGGCCATCAGCACTTGTGTCTAAGATGTATCTTTATATATTTTCTACACTTCACAAGAAATGTAGCTTATTTTGTTGTTTCATACCTTTCTTTTGCTTCTTAGGTGGACCTTTGATGGGGTTTTTTGAGAACTCAGCAACCATACTATGGTATTACACACCAGCCTTTTTTCTGGGTTAGCATTCTGCATAAAAGCTAAAAGGCAGAGGAGTCAAATTAGGACTTTCCGAGGTGACTGAGGAGAAACAATCAGGTTTCGAAATATCAGTATCTGACCAGGAGTTATGATGTGTTAGTGTGTTTCCTCCCCTTTGGAGACCCCCCCCCCCCCCCCCCCCCCCCTTGGAGACTATAAGCTTGCTGTAGGCTCATTTTGAGAAGCATTCATTATTCACCATTCACCCACTCAAGCACATGCTGTAATTAAAATTATCTACCACTGCAGACACAATGCATAGCTCCCCCTATGTATTTCAATCTAAGACATAAGAGCAAGCTATGTTTATGATTCAATATAAACAGAGAGAGGCAGTAAATACTGTATGCAGGCATCTCGAGAAAGCTTATTTATGCTCCCTCAAATTGCACCAAAATATGTACACTTTCAGTGTCCAGTATACATGCTCCCTCAAATTGCACCAAACTATGTACACTTTCAGTGTCCAGTATACATGCTCCCTCAAATTGCACCAAACTATGTACACTTTCAGTGTCCATATACATGCTCCCTCAAATTGCACCAAACTATGTACACTTTCAGTGTCCAGTATACATGCTCCCTCAAATTGCACCAAACTATGTACACTTTCAGTGTCCAGTATACATGCTCCCTCAAATTGCACCACAATATGTGCAATTTCAGTGTCCAGTATACACGCTCCCTCAAATTGCACCAAAATATGTACACTTTCAGTGTCCAATATACACGCGTACGCTATCCCTGTTCATGACAGTCAGGGGCAGAAAAAAGAGGGACACACACACCGCACACAGAGAGAAAGACGGACGGACGGTTAGACAGACAGACAGACTGACTAAAAGAGAGACATTTACACACACACACACACACACACACACACACACACACACACACACACATGCGTATATGCACATCAATGCACAAATATACACGTACACAAGAAACAGATGGGTGAGATTATTTTCCGGCACGTTTAAACCATTCTTTTGTTTTGACTAAATCTCAAATATAGAATCATCTGCTCACAGATTTTGTTCGGTGGATAATGATGCGAACGGAAAATGTTGCTGCTTGTGGCATAAGGGTAAGCAACAAATGAGGCTGTTTTAGATATGGGAGCAACGAATTGATGTCTTCACAACACATTCCCTCAGCCTGACAGCCATGGGAAAACGGTTAATTACGTACAGAACACAAAAAATGTTTATCTCTGACCCATCAAGTCGTTGACCA
>CM031608.1:95550719-95553219 GCA_018398815.1 Conus ventricosus | reverse complement strand
TGACACACAGGTTCAGGTGGCCGATACCGCCGTGGAAAGCGAGGCCCACAGCGGTGGAAGCAGCTGGAGTGACTTTGGTCACTGCAATGGCTGACGTGCTGCTGCTCTCCGTTCCACTGCTATCTTGTGCCGCCGTTCTCTTTGCCGCTGGTCTCCCGTGCACACGTACACATCTACACCCAAATCTAAACCTCCCGTGCACACGTACACATCTACACCCTAATCTAAACCTCCCGTGCACACGTACACATCTACACCCTAAGCTAAACCTCCCGTGCACACGTACACATCTACACCCTAACCTAAACCTAAACCTCCGTGCACACGTACACATCTACATCCTAACCTAAACCTAAACCTCCGTGCACACGTACACATCTACACCCTAACCTAAACCTAAACCTAACAACCTTTACCCTCTGCTTAACACGAACCTTCACTAATGCGTAACTGAACCGAATTTTAACCTTAACCCTGACCCCAAAACCAACCTTGCGGACTCATGACATAGCAGGTGCCCAATGTTAAAGTTGGACCAGATGAACTGCGGTATGGGAGAACACCTGCATGACCCCACCTCCACCCCCATCCCCATCGTAGTCTTCCGCCCACACTCCTCCCCCACCCCACTGCCATCCCCATGGCTCTGGTGCGCTCTTGGATCAGTTGAAGCAACAGTGACATAGTACATTATGTGCCAGACACTAAGAAAGAAGAAGAATCGAAAAGTCACTGATTCAAAGAAGCTGCTAGACTGCTGCTTCAGGGAGCGGTAGTAACAGAGGAGGCGTAGGGACGGGGCAGAGGGTTGTAGCCAGTCAACAGGTCGCTCACTGAGAATCATCACTCCACAGTAACCCAGTCCTGCCCTTCCAGTCCCCCATGTTGGATCCCCATCCTTCGCCCTTCTCCGGCCTCCTTCCAGTCCCCCATGTTGGATCCCCATCCTTCACCCCCTCCGGCCTCCTTCCAGTCCCCCATGTTGGATCCCCATCCTTTGCCCCTCTCCGGCCTCCTTCCAGTCCCCCATGTTGGATCCCCATCCTTCGCCCCTCTCCGGCCTCCTTCCAGTCCCCCATGTTGGATCCCCATCCTTCGCCCTTCTCCGGCCTCCTTCCAGTCCCTCATGTTGGATCCCCATCCTTTGCCCCTCTCCGGCCTCCTTCCAGTCCCCCATGTTGGATCCCCATCCTCCACCCTTCTCCGGCCTCCTTCCAGTCCCCCATGTTGGATCCCCATCCTCCGCCCCCATCCCCATCGTAGTCTTCCGCCCACACTCCTCCCCCACCCCACTGCCATCCCCATGGCTCTGGTGCGCTCTTGGATCAGTTGAAGCAACAGTGACATAGTACATTATGTGCCAGACACTAAGAAAGAAGAAGAATCGAAAAGTCACTGATTCAAAGAAGCTGCTAGACTGCTGCTTCAGGGAGCGGTAGTAACAGAGGAGGCGTAGGGACGGGGCAGAGGGTTGTAGCCAGTCAACAGGTCGCTCACTGAGAATCATCACTCCACAGTAACCCAGTCCTGCCCTTCCAGTCCCCCATGTTGGATCCCCATCCTTCGCCCTTCTCCGGCCTCCTTCCAGTCCCCCATGTTGGATCCCCATCCTTCCACCCCTCTCCGGCCTCCTTCCAGTCCCCCATGTTGGATCCCCATCCTTTGCCCCTCTCCGGCCTCCTTCCAGTCCCCCATGTTGGATCCCCATCCTTCGCCCCTCTCCGGCCTCCTTCCAGTCCCCCATGTTGGATCCCATCCTTCGCCCTTCTCCGGCCTCCTTCCAGTCCCCCATGTTGGATCCCCATCCTTTGCCCCTCTCCGGCCTCCTTCCAGTCCCCCATGTTGGATCCCCATCCTCCACCCTTCTCCAGCCTCCTTCCAGTCCCCCATGTTGGATCCCCATCCTCCACCCTTCTCCGGCCTCCTTCCAGTCCCCCATGTTGGATCCCCATCCTCCGCCCTTCTCCGGCCTCCTTCCAGTCCCCCATGTTGGATCCCCATCCTCCGCCCTTCTCCGGCTTCCTTCCAGTCCCCCATGTTGGATCCCCATCCTCCGCCCTTCTCCGGCTTCCTTCCAGTCCCCCATGTTGGATCCCCATCCTTCGCCCTTCTCTGGCCTCCTTCCAGTCCCCCATGTTGGATCCCCATCCTCCGCCCTTCTCCGGGCTCTTCACGCCACTCTGCGCCACACACCACTTTCATCTCTCCATCCCTGATTTTTGACACAATCTGGTACCCCCACCCCTCCCTCCTTCATCTTCTCCCCCTCTTCTAGAAAGATCCTCCCCCTTTCACACCACCCCTGTCTGCGGCCATCATTCCCTCTCGCCCCGCCTTCTCCGTCCAACCTCTTTCCTCTCTGTCGTGCAGTTTCAGGTGGGTACTGCCGCAACCCAGCCACGTCACAGGCAGAAACAGCTGGTGCAGTGACCACCATTCCTCCACGTCACAGGCAGAAACAGCTGGTGCAGTGATCACCATTCCTCCACGTCACAGGCAG
>CM031608.1:95530079-95548119 GCA_018398815.1 Conus ventricosus | reverse complement strand
ACACTTGACACCTCCCCACCCCCCCCTCCTCCCTCACCCCTCATTTCCCCCCCCCCTCCCCCCCCCTCCCCCCCTTACCTACGCACCCCTCCCCCCCCCCCCCTCACCACCTCGCCCCTCTCCCCCCCCCCCCCCTTTACACGCACTTACTGCACCCCCCCCCCCCCCTTACCGCACTCTCGCACGCTTTTCCTCCCCCCCCCCCCCTTTACACGCACTCTGACGCACTGCCCCCCCCCCCCCCCCTTTAAATGCCACTCTGACGCACTGCCTCTCACCCCCCACTTACACGCACACTGACGCACTGCCTCTCCCCCCCCCCCCTTTACACGCACTCTGACGCACTGCCTCCCCCCCACCTTTACACGCACTCTGACGCACTGCCTGTCCCCCCCCCCCCCCCCTTTACACGCATTCTGACGCACTGCCTCCCCCCCCCCTTTACACGCACTCTGACGCACTGCATCTTCCCCCCCCCCCCCTTTACACGCACTCTGACGCACTGCCTCCCCCCCCCTTTACACGCACTCTGACGCACTGCCTCTCCCCTCCCCCCCCCCCCCCCTTTACACGCACTCTGACGCACTGCTTCTCCCCACCTTTACAAACACACACTTTGCACATACACAACGCGCGCGTGCGCACACAAACATACACACTCAGACATGCGCGTGCGCACGCACTTGCAGGCGCGAAAGCACGCACGCACATACACACACACACACACACACACACACACACACACACACACACACACACACACGTTTACACACACACACACACACACACACACACACACACACACACACACACACACACACACACACACACACACACACACACAGGGGCATAAATCATTATTGATTAAACTTTGTCAATTCGCCCATCCCCCAACTCTCCCACCATTCTCTGCTAGTCTTGCCCTGTTTTGGCATTGTCCCTCTCCCCTCGTATTTTCTTTATCGATCTCAGCCACAAACGCCCACTGTTGTGTCCTAACCATCTCCCCTCACTCTGTCATCCCTTACATTCAGCTTCTGGTAGCCCCTACCACCTCCATCAAAACAAACAGAAAAATTCATATTTAATCAAGCAGTCATACTACCGCTAACACCAGGGCACCTCCATAAAGAGCGGACGGAGAGGGAGGCGGGGTGGGGGGGGGGGGGGGGGGGGGGGCTCTACTACACTAAAGGGCACCCCCACTTTCTGGCATTCGGAGTTGGGCCGTGTTCCCCTTTTTCTGTCGTCTTTCAGGTTGATTGAAAAGAAACTTTGTCTTTCTTCATCCACTTTGTTCCGCGTGGAGTGTTTCACCTTGCTGTCTTCCAGAGGGTGTTTATACATTGTTGTTCTCTTCACGATGTATGTTATGCCAAATGTTTATATCATAGAAACAGGACTCCAGCAATTATATAGACTAAGGCAAATGTCAAATGTTCCTAACTGATGAAATAGCTGTATTGCCGAGGACTATCCCCCGTCACCCTTGCCCAGTCTCTCTCCCCACTCTCCTTCAGTTGGCACCTGCCGTAGGGAGGTACTCCTTAACTTCAAATTGTACCCTTTGGGTAAGTTCGGTGCTGATTACTTCGTCTTCCTGCCTTGCCTCCCCTCCCTCCCGAGCTCTCTCTCTCTCTCTCTCTCGTGCTCTCTCCTCTCTCTAGTCTCTCTCTCTGTCTCTGTCTCTCTGTCTCTGTCTCCTCTTTTCTCTGTCTTGTCTTTCTCTGTCTCTGTACTTGTCTTCTCTTCTCTCTCACTCTTCTTCTCTCTTCTCTCTCTCTAAGCTCTCTCTCCGCGCGCGCGCTGCGCGGTGTATAATGTGTGTGTGTGTGTTGTGTGTGTGTTTGTGCTGTGTGTGTTTAGTGTGACTCAGCAAGTGTGTTGCTGTGATGTGTAGTGTGTCTTAATGGTGTGAATGCTGTGTGGTGTGTGGTCGTGTGTGTGTGTCTCTGTGTCTGTGTCTGTCGTTCTGTGTCTGTGAACGAATCTTTGGCCCTGAGTATCTTTAGCTTCAACATTGTCAATCTGAAGGAATGTATCAAGCGGAATTAAACGTAGTTTTCGCACTTCCCTTCCACCCGCCCTTAAGGATGTGAATCGTTAACTGTCGTAAACTCACTCTCTTTTGTGAACATTGCTTCTTATGTTTCTCTTTTCGTTTTCTTTGTACTCTGTCAATGTCCAGCGATCTTCTTGTCTGTGTGAATGTCCAGCGTCATCTCTTTGTCTACTGTGTGAATGTCGCGATCTTCTTTGTACTTGTGCAATCGTCCAGCGTTCATTCTTTGTACTGTGTAACTGCCAACGATCATTCTTTGCACTGTGTGATGCCCAACGATCTTTTATGTCGTGTGTGAATGCCCAACGATATTGTTTGAAATGTGTGATGCCACGATCATGTCTTTGTATGTGTGATGCCAACGATGTTTTTGCCTGTGTGAATGCCAACGTATTTGTGTTGTCTGTTGTGTGAATGTCCTCCATGTTTCTGGTGTCTGTGTACTGTGTGATGTCAGCTCATCTGTTGTTGTCTGTGTTGATGTCAACATCACTCTTGCCGTCGTGTGATGTCCAAGATCATTTGTTGTCTGTACTGTTGATTCAACGTTCATTCTGATTGTCTGTAACTGTGTGAATGTCCAACATCAATCTGTTGTCTTCGGTGAAATGTCCAATCCATCATTTAGTGTGTCTTACTGTCGTGAATGTCCTTATCTATATTTGTCTGTCTTGTACTGTGTGTTGTCCATTCAATCATTCTTTGTCTGTAGTGGAATGTCCAGCATCATTCTGTTGTCGTCTGTACTGTGTGAATGCCAGCATCATTCTGTTGCTTACTGTGTGAATGTCCACGATCATTCTGGTGTTGTAGTGTGTGAATGTCCACGATCATTCTGTTGTTGTACTGTGTGAATGCCAGCCATCATTCTGTTGTCTGTACTGTGTGAATGCCAACCATCATTCTGTTGTCTGTACTGTGTGAATGTCCAACCATCATTCTGTTGCTGTATGTGTGAATGCCAATCATTATTCTTTGTGTACTGTGTGTATGTCCCAACATCATTCTGTTGTCGTACTGTGTGAATGCCACCATCATTCTGTTGTCTGTCTGTACTGTGTGAATGCCAGCCATATTCTGTTGTCTGTACTGTGTCAATGTCCACGATCATTCTGTTGTCTGTACTGTGTGAATGTCCAACCATCACTCTGTTGCCTGTACTGTGTGAATGTCCAACGATCATTCTGTTGTCTGTACTGTGTGAATTTCCAACGATCATTCTGTTGTCTGTACTGTGTGAATGTCCAACCATCATTCTGTTGTCTGTACTGTGTGAATGTCCAACCATCATTCTGTTGTCTGTACTGTGTGAATGTCCTATCATTATTCTGTTGTCTGTACTGTGTGTATGTCCAACAATCATTCTGTTGTCTGTACTGTGTGAATGTCCAACCATCATTCTGTTGTCCGTCTGTACTGTGTGAATGCCCAGCCATCATTCTGTTGTCTGTACTGTGTGAATGTCCAACGATCATTCTGGTGTCTGTAGTGTGTGAATGTCCAACGATCATTCTGTTGTCTGTACTGTGTGAATGTCCAGCCATCATTCTGTTGTCTGTACTGTGTGAATGTCCAACCATCATTCTGTTGTCTGTACTGTGTGAATGTCAACCATCATTCTGTTGTCTGTACTGTGTGAATGTCCTATCATTATTCTGTTGTCTGTACTGTGTGTATGTCCAACAATCATTCTGTTGTCTGTACTGTGTGAATGTCCAACCATCATTCTGTTGTCTGTCTGTACTGTGTGAACGCCCAGCCATCATTCTGTTGTCTGTACTGTGTCAATGTCCAACGATCATTCTGTTGTCTGTAGTGTGTGAATGTCCAACGATCATTCTGTTGTCTGTACTGTGTGAATGTCCAGCCATCATTCTGTTGTCTGTACTGTGTGAATGTCCAACGATCATTCTGTTGTCTGTACTGTGTGAATGTCCAGCCATCATTCTGTTGTCTGTACTGTGTGAATGTCCAACGATCATTCTGTTGTCTGTACTGTGTAAATGTCCAACCATCATTCTGTTGTCTGTACTGTGTGAATGTCCAACCATCATTCTGTTGTCTGTACTGTGTGAATGTCCAACCATCATTCTGTTGTCTGTACTGTGTGTATGTCTAACAATCATTCTGTTGTCTGTACTGTGTGAATGTCCAACCATCATTCTGTTGTCTGTCTGTACTGTGTGAATGCCCAGCCATCATTCTGTTGTCTGTACTGTATCAATGTCCAACCATCATTTGTTGTCTGTAGTGTGTGAATGTCCAACCATCATTCTGTTGTCTGTACTGTGTGAATGTCCAGCCATCATTCTGTTGTCTGTACTGTGTGAATGTCCACCATCATTCTGTTGTCTGTACTGTGTGAATGTCCAACCATCATTCTGTTGTCTGTACTGTGTGAATGTCCTATCATTATTCTGTTGTCTGTACTGTGTGTATGTCCAACACTCATTCTGTTGTCTGTACTGTGTGAATGTCCAACCATCATTCTGTTGTCTGTCTGTACTGTGTGAACGCCCAGCCATCATTCTGTTGTCTGTACTGTGTCAATGTCCAACGATCATTCTGTTGTCTGTAGTGTGTGAATGTCCAACGATCATTCTGTTGTCTGTACTGTGTGAATGTCCAGCCATCATTCTGTTGTCTGTACTGTGTGAATGTCCAACCATCATTCTGTTGTCTGTACTGTGTGAATGTCCAACCATCATTCTGTTGTCTGTACTGTGTGAATGTCCTATCATTATTCTGTTGTCTGTACTGTGTGTATGTCCAACAATCATTCTGTTGTCTGTACTGTGTGAATGTCCAACCATCATTCTGTTGTCTGTCTGTACTGTGTGAACGCCCAGCCATCATTCTGTTGTCTGTACTGTGTCAATGTCCAACGATCATTCTGTTGTCTGTAGTGTGTGAATGTCCAACGATCATTCTGTTGTCTGTACTGTGTGAATGTCCAGCCATCATTCTGTTGTCTGTACTGTGTGAATGTCCAACGATCATTCTGGTGTCTGTACTGTGTGAATGTCCAACCATCATTCTGTTGTCTGTACTGTGTGAATGTCCAACGATCATTCTGTTGTCTGTACTGTGTAAATGTCCAACCATCATTCTGTTGTCTGTACTGTGTGAATGTCCAACCATCATTCTGTTGTCTGTACTGTGTGAATGTCCAACCATCATTCTGTTGTCTGTACTGTGTGTATGTCTAACAATCATTCTGTTGTCTGTACTGTGTGAATGTCCAACCATCATTCTGTTGTCTGTCTGTACTGTGTGAATGCCCAGCCATCATTCTGTTGTCTGTACTGTGTCAATGTCCAACCATTATTGTGTTGTCTGTAGTGTGTGAATGTCCAACGATCATTCTGTTGTCTGTACTGTGTGAATGTCCAGCCATCATTCTGTTGTCTGTACTGTGTGAATGTCCAACCATCATTCTGTTGTCTGTACTGTGTGAATGTCCAACCATCATTCTGTTGTCTGTACTGTGTGAATGTCCTATCATTATTCTGTTGTCTGTACTGTGTGTATGTCCAACACTCATTCTGTTGTCTGTACTGTGTGAATGTCCAACCATCATTCTGTTGTCTGTCTGTACTGTGTGAACGCCCAGCCATCGTTCTGTTGTCTGTACTGTGTCAATGTCCAACGATCATTCTGTTGTCTGTACTGTGTCAATGTCCAACGATCATTCTGTTGTCTGTACTGTGTGAATGTTCAGCCATCATTCTGTTGTCTGTTACTGTGTGAATGTCCAACCATCATTCTGTTGTCTGTACTGTGTGAATGTCCAACCATCATTCTGTTGTCTGTACTGTGTGAATGTCCAACCATCATTCTGTTGTCTGTACTGTGTGAATGTCCAACCATCATTCTGTTGTCTGTACTGTGTGAATGTCCAACGATCATTCTGTTGTCTGTACTGTGTGAATGTCCAACCATCATTCTGTTGTCTGTCTGTACTGTGTGAATGTCCAACCACCATTTTGTTGTCTGTACTGTGTCAATGTCCAACCATCATTCTGTTGTCTGTACTGTGTGAATGTCCAACCACCATTCTGTTGTCTGTACTGTGTGAATGTCCTATCATTATTCTGTTGTCTGTACTGTGTGAATGTCCAACCAGCATTCTGTTGTCTGTCTGTACTGTGTGAATGTCCTATCATTATTCTGTTGTCTGTACTGTGTGAATGTCCAACCAGCATTCTGTTGTCTGTCTGTACTGTGTGAAATGTCCAGCCATCATTCTGTTGTCTGTACTGTGTGAATGTCCAATGATCATTCTTTCGTTTGTCTGTACTGTGTGAATGTCCAACAATCATTCTGTTGTCTGTACTGTGTGAATATCCAACGATCATTCTTTCGTTTGTCTGTACTGTGTGAATGTCCAACCATCATTCTTTCGTTTGTCTGTACTGTGTGAATGTCCAACCATCATTCTTTCGTTTGTCTGTACTGTGTGAATGTCCTATCATTATTCTGTTGTCTGTACTGTGTGAATGTCCAACTATCATTCTGTTGTCTGTACTGTGTGAATGTCCAACCACCATTCTGTTGTCTGTACTGTGTGAATGTCCAACCATCATTCTGTTGTCTGTACTGTGTGAATGCCCAACGATCATTCTGTTGTCTGTACTGTGTGAATGTCCAACCATCATTCTTTTGTTTGTCTCATCTTACGCGCCACTTCAATGGCATTACACCCACACCGCTCGTCCCCCTCCCCCTCTTTCCCCTCACCACCCACACCGCTCGTCCCCCTCCCCCTTTTTCCCCCCACCACATACAGTCCCAACCTAACTCGTTCTGAGACAGTCCACGCACAGTAATCCACTAGGAGCAGTCGATGTCAAGTCATCGTGAGGCGACCAACCAGAGGAGACACTGCCCTGCTGCCGAGTTGCTTCGATGGTGTTCAGTGGTGCCTGTTCTGATCCAATGCAGGACGCCACCTACTAAGCTCCCTGCTGATGACAGCAATCGCTTAGTTGTGGAACCAGCGTGAGTGTACTCACTTCGGTAGGCGCCCCCACATCCGTCCAACGACAGTCCCCAGGAATTAGTCTCTACTGCTGATCCCAACAGAATCAGACCTAGGAATCAGTCTCTACTGCTGATCGCGACAGAATCAGACCTAGGAATCAGTCTTTACTGCTGATCCCGACAGAATCAGTTCCAGGAATCAGTCTCTACTGCTGATCCCGACAGAATCAGACCCAGGAATCAGTCTCTACTGCTGATCCCGACAGAATCAGACCAATCAGACGCGATGTCATGGAAACTGAGGTCACCATGAGAGCAGGGCGTGAAGAGTCAAACAGAGGTCACCATGAGAGCAGGGCATGAAGAGTCAAACTGAGGTCACCATGAGAGCAGGGCGTGAAGAGTCACAGAATTTTAGACATTGTCTAATGCTGATCGATGGGAATGAAGATGATGAATGTATGTTGCGGATTCAGACCGAAGACTCTTAACAGGGCTATACTCTTCTCCTTCTTAATATATCCCGTCGTCGACTGGGCCCGAGAAAAATACCTATACCTGCAGTGTTAATCAGAACATTTGAGCAACACTCTCAGAGACGCATCCAGTAAACGCATGAAACTCGAGTGTGTCATCCCAGTCTCCCCACTGAGCCCATATCAAACTACATTCTGATGGGAATCGAACCTTCGACGTCCCAGGCGGATGTTCGCAACGCCGACCGTTTTGCCGAGGCGGCTGGTGTGAGCTTTGCATTATTTCTTAATACACGTATAAAGACAGTGTTGACATATCCTATTTTTCAACAGCAAAAAAAAAAAAAAAGGAAAAAAAGGGAACAGGAAGAAAAAGACAAAGTGGGGTGGGGTGGGGATTCTGGATCCGCCTTTTAACATGGATCCGCACAAAAATGAAATGGGTTGGTTCCTTGGAGCAGGTTCCATATTTCGACCGAGTTTCGTTCATGTCGATGAAACAGCTTGTGCGTAATCTTGCCGAGACAGACAGACAAGACATAGATAGGCACGGGCACAATCATAAACCTCCCTGCCGGAGGCAACAGCAACAACAGCACCACACACACACACACACACACACACACACACACACACACACACACACACACGTACACACACACACACACACACACACACACACACACACACACACACACACACACACACTCACACACACACACACACACACACACACACACACACACACACACACACACACACATGCACGCACATGCGCGAGGGCGCACGCTCGCGTAAATGCATGCACGCACGCATGCATCCCCACCCCACCCCCTTCACACACACACATACACACACACACACACACACACACACACACACACACACACACACACACACACACACACACAAACCAGGCGCTATCCTGACGAACGGCTTCAAAAACTAAGCATCCGTACACTCCCAACTTCCACCACCTTTCCGCCCCCTTCCTGCCCTTCCCCCACCCTCCTCCCCTCCCACACACCCCCAACTTCCACCACCTTTCCGCCCCTTCCTGCCTTCCCCCACCCTCCTCCCTCCCACACACCACACCCCCCAACTTCCAACACCTTTCCGCCCCCTTCCTGCCCTTCCCCCACCCTCCTCCCCTCCCGCACACTCCCAACTTCCACCACCTCCCCCCCCTTCCTGCCCTTCCCCCACCCTCCTCCCCTCCCGCACACTCCCAACTTCCACCACCTCCCCCCCCCTTCCTGCCCTTCCCCCACACTCCTCCCCCCGCACACTCCCAACTTCCACCACCTCCCCCCCCCCTTCCTGCCCTTCCCCCACCCTCCTCCCCTCCCGCACACTCCCAACTTCCACCACCTCCCCCCTTCCTGCCCTTCCCCCACACTCCTTCCCTCCCCTTTCGTTACTCTGGCACTGATAGACAGCGAGAGAATAAGCAGACCAAAATGATCTTGTTGTTTTTTCAAAGCTCGGCATACAGTTATGATAACGTTGGCTCCAGGGTTCGGTTACAGGGATTGTGTGCTAAAGTGGAGACTCGTGTGGGCGAAGGCACAGGTGTTCAGGTATGAGAAAGTATAGAGAATATTCGAGCGTGCCCTCTAACGCGCATGCCCCCCCCCCCCCCCCCCCCCCGCACCCACACACGCACTCACACATACACACACACACACACACACACACACACACACACACACACACACACACACACACACACGGACACAGAGAGAGGAGGAGAGAGAGAGAGAGAGAGAGGAGAGAGAGAGAGAGAGAGAGAGAGAGAGAGGAGAGAGAGAGAGAGAGAGGAGAGGAGGATATGCGTCAGAAACGCAGCGAGCCAGAGACTGGAAGGAAGGAAGACTGACGTTGGCCTACTATCCCATATCGTTCTTACAAAACCAAAACGTTTACTCTCACCTGGCCAGCTGCCACAGGCCGAGGCGCCGCAATCAACAACCACAAGCACGCTTCGCCCCACTTCCTGCATCTGACTTTGAGGCCACGCTTCCACTGTGCACCTCTCCCGTCCGTCACAGAAACACGCTACACATACACCGTCACAGAAACACGCTACACATACACCCCCGCCTATGATTGTTCATTGTTCATAACTGTCACATACACCCCCGCCGATGATTGTTCATTGTTCATAACTGTCACATACACCCCGCCGATGATTGTTCATTGTCCATGACTGTCTCCCGCCTGACACTGCAACGCGCTACATGTACATTGCCGCTGACAGTAATTTGTAGTCATTGCCCGTGACTGTTCGCTTCCGAATGACCTTTCAATGTTCTTTGTTCTTTGATTTGATTCCCATGAATGTCATCAGAACATTTTAATGTCTGAGTATTTCAATAAGCAATAGACTCTTGTTTTGATGTTGAATTATGCCATGATTTCACAAGAGACACATTGATGGATTCTGTTGTATGCTGCCACTGAAGAGCTGAACATTTCTATTATTACCTTCTGCCCCCGTACCGATCAGCATGAGCCACGATTTGTTTTTTCTCTCTCATTTGAACAGGCCTTCCGTTTGTAATTTTTTTTTTCCACAGACACATTACAATTGCGCGATTTTTTTCTTCAATCATGTATCATTAACTTTTTAACTGAGAAATGGTTTCCCCATCAGTAGCTGTTTGGGCTTGTATTTTCACGCGGCTTTCAAAACATTTGTCTGGTTTCATTTCAGCAGGGTCTTGTTGCATTGTCTGACAGTCCATACCACAGCTGAGTCCGAGAAATTTGCTTCAAATTCATTTCGGATCAAACGTTACGAAGACGGCTCAAAGCAAGCGCCGAAATAATATCGGGATGTTCAATTAAAAAGAAAACAAAATAAAATGAAACAAAGAAACACAACTCCCTCATATTTATCCAATCTATTCATTCCGCACTTCACTAATTTGACGAGTACATCTCGGCGAACACACGAAAACAAGTTAACCTTCCGTCTGCTCGCTTTTCAAACGTCACTAACAGTTGCTTCCCTTTCCAATGCTGTTGCCCTTCATCCACCAGTCTCCGAGCCGTCCGCCTCTACCTAGCTCCCCATTCCACCCACTACCACCACCCCTCACCCCCTCCCTCCCCCGCAACACGCTCAACAGGCTGAGTCTGCAGCGAATTCAAAGACAGCAGCAGTTTTATCGAGCGGAATGGGGTTTTTTCCTGAGTTTTTTTCTAACCTGCCACCTAGTTCTAGCTGGTAAGGGATGTTTTCCACACCCCCTATCGCGCATGTGTATAATATTAGAATTGGCGAGAGAAGACAAGCTTGTTCTTTCTTAATGCGCTGGCTCCTTCAATCTCAAATAAATAAATACATTTTACGAAAGCGCGCAGATACGATTCAGTCCCTATTTTTTTTTTTTTTTCATTTGTCTTCAGAGAAATGTATCGAACTGTCAATCAACATCTCCAAACCCTTGAAATACTTATTTTCACGGAAAACAACAAACGAAAACAACAATAACAAAACCAAGAGACATGGATTGACAAAATGAAAACGCAACACATTGTTTTCAGAAAGAACACCCTGTATTGCCAGCCATTGTTTTCACAAAGAACACCCTGTATTGCCAGCCATTGTTTTCAGAAAGAACACCCTGTATTGCCAGCCATTGTTTTCACAAAGAACACCCTGTATTGCCAGCCATTGTTTTCAGAAAGAACACCCTGTATTGCCAGCCATTGTTTTCAGAAAGAAAACCCTGCATTGCCAGCCATTGTTTTCAGAAAGAACACCCTGTATTGCCAGCCATTGTTTTCAGAAAGAACACACTGTATTGCCAGCCATTGTTTTCAGAACGAACACCCTGTATTGCCAGCCATTGTTTTCAGAAAGAACACACTGTATTGCCAGCCATTGTTTTCAGAACGAACACCGTGTAATGCCAGCCATTGTTTTTACAAAGAACACCTAGTATTGCCAGCCTTTGTTTTCAGAAAGAACACCCTGTTTTGCCAGCCATTGTTTTCAGAAAGAACACCTGTATAGCCAGCCTTTGTTTTCAGAAAGAACATCCTGTATTGCCAGCCTTTGTTTTCACAAAGAACACCTTGCATTGCCAGCCATTGTTTTCAGAAAGAACACCCTGTATTGCCAGCCATTGTTTTCAGAAAGAAGACCCTGTATTACCAGCCTTTGTTTTCAGAAAGAACACCCTGTATTGCCAGCCATTGTTTTCGGAAAGAACACCCTGTATTGCCAGTCATTGGTTTCAGAAAGAACACCCTGTATTGCCAGCCATTGTTTTCAGAAAGAACACCCTGTATTGCCAGCCATTGTTTTCACAAAGAACACCCTGTATTGCCAGCCATTGTTTTCAGAAAGAACACCCTGTATTGCCAGCCATTGTTTTCAGAAAGAACACCCTGTATTGTCAGCCATTATTTTCAGAAAGAACACCCTGTATTGCCAGCCATTGTTTTCAGAAAGAACACCCTGTATTGCCAGCCATTGTTTTCAGAAAGAACACCCTGTATTGCCAGCCATTGTTTTCAGAAAGAACACCCTGTATTGCCAGCCATTGTTTTCACAAAGAACACCCTGTATTGCCAGCCTTTTTTCAGAAAGAACACCCTCTATTGCCAGCCATTGTTTTCAGAAAGAACACCCTGTATTGCCAGCCATTGTTTTCAGAAAGAACACACTGTATTGCCAGCCATTGTTTTCTCAAAGAACACCCTGTATTTCCAGCCTTTGTTTTCAGAAAGAACACCCTGTTTTGCCAGCCATTGTTTTCAGAAAGAACACCCTGTTTTGCCAGCCGTTGTTTTCAGAAAGAACACCTGTATAGCCAGCCTTTGTTTTCAGAAAGAACACCCTGTATTGCCAGCCATTGTTTTCAGAAAGAACACCTTGCATTGCCAGCCATTGTTTTCAGAAAGAACACCCTGTATTGCCAGCCATTGTTTTTACAACGAACACCGTGTATTGCCAGCCTTTGTTTTCAGAAAGAACACCCTGTTTTGCCAGCCATTGTTTTCAGAAAGAAAACCCTGTATTGTCAGCCTTTGTTTTCAGAAAGAACACCCTGCATTGTCAGCCTTTTGGTTTGGGATGCAAGGAGGTTAAAAAGGGGGAGGGGGAGAATATATTTAGACAGCCTCTGAAATCTGGATAGTTTTGTCCACAATGAATAGCCTACTTTTTACCTAATAAATGATTTAAACTGTTAGATTTGGTAGTAATCATCATTAAGATTTGCTAGTAATTATCATTCTTTTACGCATTTATGTGTTTCACACAAAAAATGAATAAGAACTAAACAATTGTATCATCTTAAACATCAAACAAACAAAACGTTTAAACAGTCACTTCCATTATTGCTTCCATTCTTGCAGTGACTTAGCCACTGCAACTGTCATCACTCTGAGCATGTTCCTTGTGGAAAGAATGATTGATTGTTAAAGAGGTAGCCACATTAGCATTACCACTGCTATCATCCACGAAAGAATGGTTGATTGTTAAAGAGGTAGCCACATTAGCATTATCATTGCTATCATCCACGAAAGAATGGTTTGTTAAAGAGGTAGCCACATTAGCATTACCACTGCTATCATCCACGAAAGAATGGCTGATTGTTAAAGAGGTAGCCACATTAGCATTACCACTGCTATCATCCACGAAAGAATGGTTGATTGTTAAAGAGGTAGCCACATTAGCATTACCACTGCTATCATCCACGAAAGAATGGTTGATTGTTAAAGAGGTAACCACATTAGCATTACCACTGCTATCATCCACGAAAGAATGGTTGATTGTTAAAGGGTAACCACATTAGCATTATCACTACTATCATCCATGAAATACAATGATAACAAAAAAAATGACATGAAGGAGCAGGAGAGAGAGAGAGAGAGGAGAGAGAGAGAGAGAGAGAGAGAGAGAGGGGAGGAGAGAGAGAGGAGAGAGAGAGAGAGAGAGAGAGAATGAATGAATGAATGATTTGAATGAATGAATGATTTATTCAGATTAGGCCATAGCCATACTGAAGGGGACACACCCGGAATACACGAATAAAGAAAATTCTCACAAATAGAAATGGAAAAAGCAGATACACATACATACTGTACAAATTGTTTATAAATACATTGCTCGTAGTCGCTTTTGAGCTTGTATATGTACCTGGCAAGATCAAAGAGGACACATCATTTCCTGATGTTAATAGTAAGCTGACTCTAAAACTACAAGGATCAGAATAATACTTTGACTTAATAATTTAACTCGAAGATCACTGAGAGCAGGACAGCAAAATAAAAAATGTATTTCATCTTCCTTGGCTGGTAACATAGCCGACATATCAGTTATTTTCATTCAAAACACTGTATCTGAACCGATGGCAAGCTTTTGTCAGAGATACCAAATCTAAACTTAGTCAATGCACTCTTAATTTACCTGTCCATTTTCTTTTTGATGTATGGCTCAATCTTTATACGTTGTTTTAAACAGTTTTGTATTGTGAAAATCTGTCACTGTTATTGATATGGTCATGCCAATCTTGCCATCTGCAATCAATCTTTCTTTTTTTAAAACATTTCAAAAATCCCGATTTTATTTTCAACGCCCTGGTTGGTCCCAAACATATGCAAACCCATACGTTTAAGAAATGACGAACAGTGGTAGCCCATGTCTTCTTACCATTTAATCCAATTTCGTAGCGTTCTATAAGCTTTATAGGTATCTTTTTTTCCTCCATTCTGGTTATTTTCAGCCAATACTTAAGCTTTTTAAACGAATTAATATAAATTTCGGATACCTTCCAAGTTCGCCATAAACAAAATCATTTGGTGTTCGATTGTCTACATTCAAAAATCTTTTCATAGATATAAATGAACATTCTCTATTACAACACTTTCTCAAAAGCCAAGATTTCTGCTCCATACTGTAAAACTGGCTGCACCTGAGAGTCAAATAATTTCGAAAAAAAACAGAAAATGCCCCACTATTCAATTTGTATAAAATACGAAGTATAACTGTGACTGCTCTCTTTGCTCTATTTGCTAGGTCTTGACATCCAAAGGTGAAACTTAATTTGGTAGTAAAATAGAACCCAAGATACTTGTTGCATTGACTAAAACCCATGTATTCACTCCATAAATCCATTTCTCATTGCGTGCTAAATATCCACCTTTACGAAACACAATAATGTTGGTCTTTTTTCATATTAATTTTTAAATTCTAATTTAGTAGCGCCTGAATTTACAAACTGTTCAATTGTTTTGCAGACCAAACTACAGTTGTAGACAAAAAAAAATATGTCATCAGCAAAAGAAAGGGACAAACAGTTCCAAGATATCAAAAGTCACCATGCCGTCCATTTTGAATAATCTCCAAAAGCCAATTCATTTATGAACAGAGAAAATAAACAGGACTACAAACATCCCTTGCTGACCCCTCTCTTTCACTTGACAAAATTGATAATTTAGCTCCCGCTCTAATTCTTGCTTTCACCTCCTTATACATACCTTTCACACACTGATACAGTTTACCTTGAATTCTGTTTAAAAAATAGGCCACAGCAGTTTCCGTGAAACTGAATCGAAGCTTTCTCAAATTCCACAAAACGCCACATACTGCTTCTTGTTGTTTACAAATTGTTTTGTGAATTGCAGCTAATAGACTAAACATTGTGATCAATAGTAGAATAACCTTTTTTAAATCCTGCTTGATGTTTCCTGTATATTGTTCTGAGTATCCATTCATGTAGTCTATTATTAATAACAAAACTATAGAGTTACTACATACATTGCACAACGAAATACCTCTTTTAATTGTTTACATCGTTTATCTCCCCCTTCTTAAACAGAGGTAAAATTATAGATTCTTTCCAATCTTCTGGATAAATCCGGTGTCAAAAAGATAATTAAAAAATTTTAAAAACTAAAAATCCTAGAACAGTGGCACCAGAATGCTTAAAAAACTCCCCAATGAGTCCATCAGGTCCGGCAGTTTTCCATTCTTTAATTTCTTAATTTAATACTTGGTTTTTTAACATTTTTCCCCTCTGGATATTGGCCCTTTCCATAACAGTTTCTTCCTTATTTTATTATTGTCAGTTATTGGATAAATATGCTTATCAAAGTTTTTTTAAAATGTAAGAACCACTCTTGCATCGGAATATTATTTGCAGGTTGTATTTCTTTGTGGAACCCTTTGAACAGTTTTCCAAAATAATTTGGTTGTACCCGAAAAACAGAGTTCGTTTAATAGGAGATCATTATGTTCTTCTGATTCCTTTCATTAAATGTTTATATTCCCTTTCGCTATACAAAACAATATTCATCCTCTTTTCCCGTTGTATTCAGAAAAATTCGATAATCTCGTAGTTTACGTTTTTCTCCCTGCATTCTCGAAAACCAATTTGTTATTTTCCCTTTTATAGGCACAACCTTCCCTTGTTCAGTTTGATCTTTGATAGTTATTTTAAAACAGTTCAGAGCTCTTAACATTACAGAAATAAGATTTCAGGGGCCCTTTAACTTTTCTAAACTTTGATGAATCAGCATAAGAAAACGTTTCTTGTAATCTTGATTCCAGCAATATTTACAATAAAATGGTTAACATTTACATTAGGGGCAAAACTGGTATGTGACTGTTAAATTTAGCATTTGAATGCACAATACCGGGGGTAAATGATCAGAATCAAATCTTTCCATCACTTTTTTGAGTCATCTTTTTACACATTAGTTCAAAAAAATCTGTAGACACTAGAAAGTAATCATTCACACTACTACCCACATTCCGAAATGTATGTAAAACCCCCTCGAGATCGCCATTACATACTCCATTCATAATTGTCAACCCTAGCACAGTGCACATACAAAGAAGCTTTTTCCCATATACATTTAAAATCTTATCTTGAGAACATCTATTGTATTTGCTGTCTGCAGTCATAAAAATAGCATAAAGATCACGATCATCTACATTACCTGGGAAATATTCGCAGTTCTTGCATTCATGTCACCACATACAAGTATCTCAGCTCATCAAAAGGATAACAACTTGTTTACAATACCATTCTTCCAACATGTCATTTCCTTATCAAAGCCATGCAGTGTGGTAGAAAAGGGCATTTTCCGGAGGGACATATGTACACACAAGTAAGACAGGGTTATCATAGCAAAAATAATTCTTTATCAAATCTAAATAACATTGTATACAGACTGTCACAATCCACCTGGTGCACATACGGGACAAGACTTTTACGAACCATACACACTAATCCTCCCGGGCCCGTCCCTGTCTTGTAAATTTACAGCTGGTTTTACAAATAATTCATAGTCTTGAAAAAGGTTTGATTGAAACGCTCAGCAAACGTTTCCACCCAAACAAACAAAAAACAAAGGAAGAAAAACTGTATAAAATCTCTGTTCCAGTTTTTGAAATTTAATCACATATATTCCAATGAAGAAATGATACACTATTTACAAAAGTGTTCATTGGCTCCATCACCACCACGTCCCCTTTCAATCGTAGTCGTAGAATCAGTTTTAGGCTTAGGGTCAGTCGCAGTCTTCAAATTAGGTTTGGACATTGAAACAGACGATGACGCAGGTCTCTATTGTGTTTGACACATTGGTAATCAGACGGTCAGCCACGAGGACGCAGAGTCTCTATTGCTGGGTTTGACACATTGGTAATCAGACGGTCAGCCACGATGAGAGAGTTTTCTATGCTGTTTGACACATTTGGGAATCAGGGCGGTCAGCCACGATGACGGGAGAGTCTCTATGCTGTTTGACACATTGGTAATCAGACGGTCAGCCACGATGACCCGAGTCTCTATTGCTGTTTGACACATTGGTAATCAGACGGTCAGCCACGATGACGCAAGAGTCTCTATTGCTGTTTGACACATAGGTAATCAGACAGTCAGCCACGATGACGCAGAGTCTCTATTGCTGTTTGGACACATTGGTAATCAGGACGGTCAGCCACGATGACGCAGAGTCTCTATTGCTGTTTGACACATTGGTAATCAGACGGTCAGCCACGATGACGCAGAGTCTCTATGCTGTTTGACACATAGGTAATCAGACAGTCAGCCACACTGGAATTTTCATTCGGCATCACATAACTTCTATCACTTTTCTTATTTATATGTCATCAACATTGATAATCCCATTCCAAAAACACACAGTCATCGCCACCCTTTTTTCATTTCACTGCCCGTTCAACCATGTGTTCTTTCGTCTACATGCATGCTCTCACCACCCACTCATCCCTCACGATCACACATTTTTCTCTAAAACTTTCTTTCTCTCACTTCGCATGACTTCGGGGGTATCAAGTTTCACATCGGATAAAATTACATCACTATGTGTGATTTGAAGAGGCATCGCTCAAATCATTAAGTTCAAAAACATAATCCACATTTAACACACTTGGCTGACTGTGTGTCGGTGTGTGCTAACACGTTTTCGTCCACACCGTTTGGGAGTGACAACCTGCACGGGATTTTCATCGCCTATCTCCTTTACGCCAGCA